>JACEFZ010012910.1:12500-225000 GCA_014155875.1 Cepaea nemoralis
CGGTCACAGGATTATTAATCTGAGCCATGCGATGAACCCTAATATAATTTCTTATTTGAGGTTGAACTGGGTAGGGGTGATGACAGAATGGAATGGGCCCATCGCGTCTATACTTGACTGACTTCCAGCATGTATCCACAATTGACAGTTAATTATTATGTGTGCCGATTCACGTACACTTAACGCCATTACCCTCCTTGGACCACAATCACCTTGAAATTAATATAATATTTCTGGCTGATCCAGTCGCAGGATTGTTATCGGGACATTCGGAGACATTATAATCTGAGCCAGGGATGGCCTTTAATATAACTTATCTTCTGCGGTTGAACGTTTATAGGATTATGGTATCACTATAATGGGATATAATGGAATGGCATGCGGGCTGCTTGGGCAAGGAAAGAGTTATGTCACCAGAATAGAGTATCAACTAATAGATCCAGGCAACATTATACACGTACTTGACAGACTGACGAAGCGAAAACTTTCAACAGTGATGCTTGCTTGCTTGTGTTCGTTGGCTTGAGCTCCAACGCAAAGTCCTGTATGTTGGATGAAGGCATCCTGTTGTCCAACATCAGTGTGATGTCATACAGGACCTGCGGTTTGCGTGAGTATCCGTTGTCCCATGTCTGGCTTATTGGTGTGCAGACTAGTGATTCCTCGCCATACAGGCAGACACTCTCCGACTTCGGAGGAATCGGCGATCCTATTGACTTCAGCCAGGACCCCGAAGGGACCTGTTGCCCAGGACGCTCGGCGAGGACGCGTCAATAGGTCTTGGCCAGTATATAACCCGGCCCTGGTGCCTTGGAAACACCTCTGCGTCCCTTCAACAGTGATAATTAGAATGCAAATTTCCGCATTTTGGCCACATAAGTGTGACTAGAAAATTGTGACCAGAAAACAGTGACCAGATAATTGTTACCAGAAAACTGTGATCGGAAAATTGTGACTGAAAATTGTGACCAGAAAATTTGAATAAAGCCATCAGGGCCTCACAACTCGAGGAAGGGGAAATTCCAACTGGCCCTCACATGGCAAAGAATGAAGCATGTATGGGATGTCCCGAGCCCTCCACATGGCAAAGTATGGAGCATGTACGAGAATGTCCCGAGCTCCTCACATGGCAAAGTATGGAGCATGTATGATAGTCCCTGACCCCCCCCCGCCACATGGCTAAAGTATGGACATTGTATGATATGTCCCCGATCCCCATCCCCCCCCATGGCAACGTATGAGCGTGTTGAGAAATGTCCTGAGTTCCCCCTTCCCCCCCCCCCCCCACATGGCAAAGGTATAGAGCATGTATGAGATGTCCCCGATCCCCCAGCCCCCCCCCCCCCCCCCCACATGGCAAAGTATGGAGCGTGTATGAGAATGTCCTGAGCCCTCCTCCCCCCCCCCCACATTGCAAAGTTATGGAGCGTGTAAGAGAATGTCGCGAGGCCACCCCCCCCCCCCCCCCACATGGCAAAGTAGGGGTATGTATGAGAATGTCCTAACCCCCCCCCCCCCCCCCCCCCCCTCACACCCATGCAAAGTATGGAGTGTGTATGAGAATGTTCCGAGGCCCTCCCCCCCCCCCCCCCCCCCACATGTCAAAAAATGTCCTGAGGACCTCTGGCTGAAAGACAGACAGACAGACAGACAGACAGACAACCCCCCCCCCCCTGCCCCACATGGCAAAGTATGGAGTGTGTATGAGAATGTCCTGAGCTCCCCCACATAACAAAGTATGGAGCGTGTAAGAGAATGTCACGATCCCCCACATGGCAAAGTACGGAGCATGTATAAGAATGTCCCGATCCCACCCCCCTCCCCACATGGCAAAGTATGGAGTGTGTATGAGATTGTCCTGAGCTCCCCCACATAACAAAGTATGGAGCGTGTAAGAGAATCTCACGATCCCCCCACGTGGCAAAGTACGGAGTATGTATGATATATCCCGAGCGGCCCCCCCCCCCCCCCCCACATGGCAAAGTAATGGAGCATGTATGAGAAGGTCCCGAGCGCCCCCCTCCCCACATGGCAAAGTATGGAACGTGTATGAGAATGTCCGAGCCCCCCCCCCCCCAACATGGCAAAGTATGGAGCGTGTAAGAGAATGTTGCGAGGCCACCCCCCCCCCCCCCCCCCACATGGCAAAAGTAACGGGGTATGTATGAGAAATTGTCCCGAGGCCCCCCCCCCCCCACATGGCAAAGTAGGGAGCCTGTATGAGAATGTCCTAACCCCCCCCCCCCCCCCCCCACATGGCAAAGTATGGGAGTGTGTATGAGATGTTCCGAGGGGCCCTCCCCCCCCCCCCCCCACATGTCAAAAAAATGTCCTGAGGACCTCTGGCTGAAAGACAGACAGACAGACAGACAACCCGCCCCCCCCCCCCCTGCCCCACATGGACAAGTATGGAGTGTGTATGAGAATGTCCTGAGCTCCCCCACATAACAAAGTATGGAGCGTGTAAGAGAATCTCACGATCCCCCCACATGGCAAAGTACGGAGTATGTATGAATATATCCCGAGCGGGCCCCCCCCCCCCCCACATGGCAAATTATGGAGCATGTATGAGAAGGTCCCGAGCGCCCCCTCCCCACATGGCAAAGTATGGAACGTGTATGAGAATATCCCGAGCCCCCCCCCCCCCCCCCCCCCCCCCCACGTGGCAAAGTATGGAGCATGTATAAGAATGTCCCGAGGCCCCCCCCCCCACACACACACATGGAAAAGTATGGAGCATATATGAAAATGTCCCGAGGGCCCCCCCCCCCCCCCCACATGGCAAAGTATGGAGCGTGTATGAGAATGTCCCGAGGCCCCCCCCCCCCACGTGGCAAAGTATGGAGCATGTATAAGAATGTCCCGAGGCCCCCCCCCCCCCCACACATGGCAAAGTATGGAGCATGTATGAGAATGTCTCGAGCCCCCCACATGGCAAAGTGTGGAGAGCATGTATGAGAATGTCACGAGCCCCCCACATGGCAAAGTATGGAGCATGTAAGAGAATGTCCCGAGTCCCCCACATGGCAAAGTATGGAGCATGTATGAGAATGTCCCGAGCCCCCCACATGGCAAAGTATGGAGCGTGTATAAGAATGTCCCAACAATTCCCCAAAATACCGACTCTCGGTTTCGAAATCCACCAAGGGCATTATGAAAGTCGACCGTTTTGCGTTGATTTTCTATGGCACGGGGATTCGGCCGATCAGAAAGCAATGGTAAACTAATGCATAAAATTGCTGAATACATTCAGTGCCAGACAAATTGCAGATTTTGACCAAACAAGAACTGATGGCGGAAAATGGGAAATAAGGGTGTGTCACAGTTATGACTTCACAGTTGTTAATATGGTAGTAGATATATTGGTTTAAAACGCAGTGATAACATTCTAACGATATATAAGTCCATGGCAAAGACAGCAAGTCGCTTAAGACGATTAATCATCCCATGGCAATTAATCAGTTAATAAATAAGAAACACCCAAATAAACAATGGGGCTGACTGTAACGTCCTGTAAAGGACATGCAGGTAACTTTTATGTCACTGACATTATTCCACTGACATTATTTCACTGACATTATTTCACTGACATTATTTCACTGATATTATTTCACTAACATTATTTCACTGATATGATTTCACTGACTATGATTTCACTTACATTATTTCACTGACATATTTCACTGACATTGTTTCATTGGCATTATTTCACTGACATTATTTCAGTATTGACAGAACAGAGTAGAAAAAGTGAAAGTTAAAAATACGAATCCTTTGCATTACGTGACAACTGTTTTAGCAAGCGATCTCTATCAGCCCTCACGAAAACATCCTCGATAAATGCTCGAAATGGCGAAATTTATGGTAATGATACGTTCATAACGTGACAATCATCCATAAAAAAAAAGAAAAAGATAGTATATGACATTCCACGTGCGCGGATTGGATCAAGCTGCTGACATATAGACATGTGTATGTGCGTGATCTCTGGGAAGGTCTATCTCTCTATCTCTGTCTCACTGGTTATCTTTCTGGCTGAAAGACAGACAGACAGACAGACAGACAGACAGACAGACAGGCAGGCAGGCAGGCAGACAGACAGGCAGACAGGCAGACAGACAGATAGACAGACACGCAGGCAGACAGACAGACAGACAGACAGACAGACAGACAGACAGACAGACAGACAGACAGACAGGCAGGCAGACAGACAGACAGACAGACAGACAGACAGACAGACAGACAGACAGACAGACAGATAGACAGACACGCAGGCAGGCAGGCAGGCAGGCAAGCAGGCAGGCAGAAACGCAAAAGATGCAGGATACATAAAAATAACTAAGAAGGAGAGAGAAGAAAACACAAAAAATGGAAAGTGTTTATTGAAAGGACATTGTCGTTGTAGTTTCATCCTGCAGAAGTGGAACTTATCCTATGTCTTCTGTTACACAGACACACACAAGCGCGCACATACACAAACTCGTACACACAGAGATGCACAGAGAGAGAGAGAGAGAGAGAGAGAGAGAGAGAGGGAGAGAGAGAGAGAGAGAGAGAGAGAGAGAGAGAGAGAGAGAGAGAGAGAGAGAGAGAGAGAGAGAGAGAGAGAGACACGCACGCACACACACTCGCACTCCACACACCATCCATGATATAATGTTCCACACACCATCCATGATATAACGTTCCACACACCAGCCATGATATAACGTTCCACACACCAGCCATGATATAACGTTCCACACACCAGCCATGATATAACGTTCCACACACCAGCCATGATATAACGTTCCACACACCAGCCATCATATAACGTTCCACACACCCGCCTTCATATAACGTTCCACACACCAGCCATGATATAACGTTCCACACACCCGCCTTCATATAACGTTCCACACACCAGCCATGATATAACGTTCCACACACCCGCCTTCATATAACGTTCCACACACCAGCCATCATATAACGTTCCACACACCCGCCTTCATATAACGTTCCACACACCAGCCATCATATAACGTTCCACACACCAGCCATGATATATCGTTCCACACACCAGCCATCATATAACGTTCCCTATACCAGACATGATATAACGTTCCACACACCAGCCAGATATAACGTCCCAACACCAGTAGTGATACTACGTGACACACAGCAGCAGTGATCCTACGTGTGTTAACAATGGTGTTTGTGTGTGCCTGTGTGTGTGGAAAGTCGTGGCCGAACGATCAGTGTTCCAGCCCGCCATAGTGTTCTGTGTTCAATCCTCAGCAGTGAGGGGATTTCCCGAACCAGCAGGCTCAGAGGTCGATTTAGCCTTGTATCATGGGTACCAAACCATTTTCATAAGTTAAATAAGACAATATGCAGAGAAATAGAACTGGTCACCTACCCTCATTATACTGTGGCTTTAGATATGTGAACACCTAATATATATATAGAACAATAACGTCGCTATCAACGAATGTAAGAGAGTGCTAAAATGTTATATAGAACCAGTGTTGTTGCATGATAGCGAATCTTGGAATGTAAATGAACAAATTAGGAAGAACTTAGAAGCAACAGAGATGTGGTTTTTAAGACGAATGTTGCGAATTCCTTGGACTGTCAGAGTAACTAACAACGATTGCCTGAAAGAGGCTAATGAAACTGGAACACTATATACAACAATAAGAAAGAGACTAACAGCTTTCTGTGGTCAAGTGATGAGAATGTGATTGACCCAGAACACCAAAGACCGAGATCTGTGGAGTGCCATGAACGCCTACGCCAGCCGGCAGGGCACTTGATGATGATGAATATAGAACACTCTGGTGGCAGAATCTGATATAGGACTACTTTTACTTGAAGTTTGTGAAACGGCAGCACACAATATTGAATGAAACAGAAGACTAAAACCGAAGTACTGAAATAAGAAACCACTTCTTCTAACTAAAGCTGTGCTTGCTTTCTTCAACAACCAGGTTAACAGGAAAGCTAGTCAAACTACATTCTTTACAATTTTCTCACAACCCCGTCTCATCCAAAGGTTTCTTTAATCTAAGAACACACACCAACCCCACCTCCTGTCTCCTCCGGGAGCATGTTCTGTACAACCTCCTGCAGGCAACCCGCGGTGAAGGCAAAGTCAAGCCAGGCCATAGAACGCCTGGGTAAAGGACATCAATGTCAGAGGGTTCCTGATTTACAGGCTATATAAATCGTGAGATCTGACCCTGCAGGCTGGGTAATGGCCGCGGAAAACAATACAGATCCCCGATACAACCCCCAGTCAATGAGTCCGTAACGGCTTTCTTTCCCTCCTCCTTCTCTCCTCTCCTCTCTTTCTCTCTCTCTCTCACCCCGTCTTCTTCGTGTTGTTACTCCATTCTGATTATTTACAACCTAGACAGATTTAAAGCGTCCTTACCAATCGTTTTTTTTTATTTGAACAACGTAGAAACACGACCTCTTTGCAGACACCAGTCCACATCTTCTATGAACTGTTAAACTGGGCTGTGGAGTTTACTATTGTACTGGTGGTCGCATGGTTTGGACACAAGCTTGTGTGTATTATTGATTGGATGAAGACAGTGTACGTGGGTGGACTTAGGGAAGGTTACAGGATTGTTCCTATTAAATAACGGTACGGAAGCTAGTGAATGTGTACTGTAATGTAGCATGTAAATCTGTTAATTACCGGATTGTTCCTATTAAAATAACTTATAGTATGGTAGCTAGTGAATGTGTACAGTAATGTAGCATGTAAATCTGTTAATTACCGGATTGTTCCTATTAAAATAACTTATAGTATGGTAGCTAGTGAATGTGTACAGTAATGTAGCTTGTAAATCTGTTAATTACCGGATTGTTCCTATTAAAATAACTTATAGTATGGTAGCTAGTGAATGTGTACTGTAATGTAGCATGTAAATCTGTTAATTACCGGATTGTTCCTATTAAAATAACTTATAGTATGGTAGCTAGTGAATGTGTACAGTAATGTAGCTTGTAACCCTGTTAAGTGATTGTAGTTGAATACATTATACTATAGTATTGTAACTTATGACTCCGTTATATGATTGTGACTTGTGTATACGTTATAAGATTAATATGTGTGAATAGTTACAGGTTGTAGTGCGTGAACAGTTTACAAGATTGTATGTAGTTTGTGAATACGTTATAAGATTAACATGTGTGAATAGTTACAGGTTGTAGTGCGTGAACAGTTTACAAGATTGTAGTTTGTGAGAACGTTACCGAATTGTAGTATTGGAACACCTTACAAGATTGTAGTTTGTGAATAGGTTAAACGATTGAAGTTTGTGACTACATTAGTGGATTGTAGTTTGTGAATACGTTAGTTGACTGTGTCTTATGAATTCGTTATAGGAATGTAGTTTGTGAATACGTTAGTTGACTGTGTCTTATGAATTCGTTATAGGAATGTAGTTTGTGAATACGTTAGTTGACTCTCTTATGAATTCGTTATAAGATTGTAGTTTGCGAATACGCTACAGAATTGTGGTTTGTGAAAACGATGCAGGGTCAGTCGTCTGTAAACAGGACAGTAACTAATATTTACATCACAGGATTGCAGACAGTGGATTGTTACAGTATTTCGCTAGTAAGTTTCTTCCTGTTTACAGCTATTATATCTAGTAACTTTATTACTGTATTGTCATTATTAAACATGTTACAGTACAGTGGCCAGTAAAATAGTGTCTGTTTGAGTACTGCATATATAGCAAGGTGCGTATCTTTATTAAGTGTAGCTGCTAAATGTGTTATATAAGTATATCATATAAACAAAATTTGTTTACAATATTGCAGCCTGTAAATATTATTAGTAAATAGCTTATTAAATATCACAGCTAATACTTTACAGTATTATAGCTAGCATTTACGTTACACTGTTCTAGCTAGATAAGTTAGTTGCATACCCTGTACAGAACGTCGCAGTCAACCCCAGCAATTTTTTGCTGTTGTGATTTCTTGGCAAGTTTACGTTCAGTAGTTTGCCATTGCTTTCTGAACAACCGACACTCATACCTTTATACGAAAACCGACGCAAGGCGGTCTGCTGCCAAATCCAACCTGGTATGTGGGATTACGAATTGCGTCCGTAATCCTTCGCCAAAGAGCCGGCTCTAGATAGTATAAACCTTTAAATATTGTAGCCAATAAAAAGTTAATGTGTTCTCGCTTTTATAAACCATTAAGTATTGTAGCCAATAAAAAGCTATAGTGTTCATACTTTAAAAAAACCTTTAAGTATTGTAGCCAATAAAAAGCTACAGTGTTCTTGCTTTTATAAACCTTTAAGTATTGTAGCCAATAAAAAGTTAATGTGTTCTTGCTTTTATAAACCTTTAAGTATTGTAGCCAATAAAAAGTTATAGTGCTCTTGCTTTTATAAACCTTTGAAGTATGTAGCCAATAAACAAGTTACGGTGTTCTAGGAGATAGTAATTAACTACAATATGCAGCAAAGCACATACCTTACAGTTTTGTATCTGGTAACAATTTTACGTAGCTAGTAAAATTATTAAAGTATTGTCGCTAATAAATACATTTCATAGCTTGGAAATAAGTTACAGCATTGTTGCTAGTGAATACATTAATTACATAGATAGGACATTATTGTTACTAGTACATACATTAAATAGATAGAAAACATATTACAGTATTGTTTCTACAACGTAGCTTGTAAATAATTGTAAAGTATTGTAGCTAGTAATACATTACTTATCTTCGAAACATGGTACAATATTGTTTATTCTAAATGCGTTACGTATATAGTAAACATGTCCGCAGAAGTCGGATGTGTCGGCCTAACGGCGCAAGAACGCAGCTCTGCTGTAAACAGGCACAACGCAGTCACATCCGGAAAAAAAATTAAGAAGTAAACATGTTACTGTACTGTACTGTAAT
Organism: Cepaea nemoralis; assembly: GCA_014155875.1. Taxonomy (NCBI): domain Eukaryota; kingdom Metazoa; phylum Mollusca; class Gastropoda; order Stylommatophora; family Helicidae; genus Cepaea; species Cepaea nemoralis. The sequence continues at coordinate 21,420 of JACEFZ010012910.1, forward strand.
TAACACATATGTTACATAACTAGTAAACTTGTTACAGTTATTATGGTTAGTAAGTAAATGTACTATTACAGTTAACAATCACGTTATATTACTATAGTTAGTAAATACGTTAGAATGCTATAGCTAGTAAATATGTTACATTGCTACAGCTAATACATGCATTAAAGTATTCTAGCCAGTGAACAGACACAGCAGTCTAGCTAGTAAACACTTTATATTGCTACAGCTAGTAAATACATTACAGTGCTCTAACAAGTGAACAGACACAGTACTCTAGCTAGTAAACACTTTATATTGCTACAGCTAGTAAATACATTACAGTGCTCTAACAAGTGAACAGACACAGTACTCTAGCTAGTAAACACTTTATATTGCTACAGCTAGTAAATACATTACAGTGCTCTAACAAGTGAACAGACATGGTAGTCTAGCTGGTAAACACCTTACATTGCTATAGCTAGTAAATACATTACAGTGCTCTAACAAGTGAACAGACACAGTACTCTAGCTAGTAAACAAGTTAAACTACATGTAGACTACATGCATTCGACCACACGACATTGGGAGTGCTTTTTTCCTGGCACATTCAAACAGTGGGCAAGTATAGCTAATATTGTGTCATAATGTTGTTTTAATAAATGGGACATTTCGTATTTCTACAAGATACGGCTTTTACTAAATTTGTCTTCTGCTTGTAATGTAGGTCTTTCGATAATTTTGTCTTCTGTTTCTTATGTATTTCTTTACTTGATTTATTTTCTGCTTGTAATGTATTTTTTTTCAGTTAATTTGTCTTCTGTTTTTTACGTATTTACTTTTCATGTTAATTAATGTACCTTCTGCTTCTAATGTATTTCTTCAGTTAATTTGTCTTCTGTTTCTTATGTATTTTTGTTCAAGTCATTGCGTCTTTTACATCTAATGTATTTCTTCAATTAATTTGTCTTCTGTTTCCTATTCTTCTTTTCTATGAGTCTATAAGTCTATGACTATAAGACTGGATGAGTCATAGAAACAAGTGTTCTGATCACACAAGAAGTAACGGATACAAGGTGTCACGGTCGAGAATGAGTTCACATTATTATTCTTGTTGTTTGAGAATCCTTTGAAAGATGGCCAGTGTTAACCTCGAGTCTATTGTGGTAAATAGCAAATATAAACGGATTCAGTAGGTCAGGAAGCTTTGACAGGTCTAGCAAACCGGTAGGGAATTTACTTGGTCCTAGAAAAATGCACACCAGGAATCATGGAGAATTCATGGTGGAAAGGCGCTAGTCATATGCCCTGGAACTTCAATAACCCTTTCCCGCGTTGCCTAGCCGCATTAGTGCAAGACAACTACAACTAACAACAACAACAACAATATAGCAACAAAAACAAATGCTTTGTCGTTCATATCGCCTCAGTTCCGGAAAGAGCTTACATCTATCAGAGGGTGCTAGCTGTAGAGACTTTCCTACAGACCCTGAGCCAGTGTGTCATCGCCACGGAGACTGTATTGCTATCCTTACCCTCTCCTTGCCGGTGTAAGACTGGTTATGTAACCTTCGTGTGTGTGGGGAGTACTAATAGCAAAATCAGAAGCTGAATTACAAGACCACATGAATAGTCTAAACGAAATGTGTAGGCAACATAACATGAAAATTAGCACAAGTAAAACAGAAGTAATGACTATAATTAAAGAAGAAAAAACAACGAACATCCCTTGAAACAAGTAAAGAGTTTCAAGTACCTAGGAAGCATATCATCAAATGGCAAATCAGAAGACGAGATCGAAAATAGATGCAATAAGGTAAACCAACTCATTGGACAAATGGCACCAATACTAAAGAACAAACATGTATCAATAACTACTAAGAAAGCACTTTACAATACAATCTTCTTACTAACTCTATGTTACCAATGCCAAACCTGGACAATGACAGGAAAAGAGAAAAGAAAAATCACAACAGAAATGAGATTCTTGAGATGAATACTCAATGTATCAAAACAGAGATATGATCAGAAATGAAGAAATCGGAACTAAAGTTGGGGTTATGGCAGCACCAGATTTTATTACAAGGCAGCAAGTCAAATGGTTTGGCCATGCAGCTAGGTTACCAACTAACAGTATAGCACAACAAGCAATGACGTACAAACCAGATGGAAGCAGAGGAAGAGGCTGACAAGTAAACAATAGCAGAGTGCATTGTAGTATCGATACATGAAGCCCATACGCGGGTACTCTCCCGCTGTTTATACTTCACCTCGGCACCGCAAGGTAGACGAGGAACATAATGAGATGAGGTGAGATGAGATGTATGAGGAGAGGCAAGATGGGACAATGATATTAATACACAGGTCATATTTTAACACCGATCGGTTGAGGTTCGGTCTCGGTAGGCGATCTTTTGTGGGAGGTTCCGATGTTTCTTAAACAGACACTACCACATTCCGCCAGGAGGACAGTAGTTCATATAAGCCACGAAACTCTAAAATACCGTTCGTGAAATAGATGGAGGTAACTAATGGGAACTCGATTACCAATCATGATTCACTATATTATTCATCTAAGCAATCATGATTAACTTCATTGTTAATCTAAGCAGTGATGATTAACTTTATTATTAATGTAATCAATACGATTGACTTTATTATTAATCAAAGCAATCATGATTGACTTTATTATTAATCTAAGCAATGGTGTATATCTTTATTATTAATCTAAGCAATAACGATTGCCTTTATTATTAATCTAAGCAATAATGATTGACTTTATTATTAATCTAAGCAATGGTGTATAACTTTATTATTAATCTAAGCGATGATGATCAACTTTATTATTAATCTAAGCAATCATGATTCATTATATTAAGATATGATTATTTAGACAGAATCGACCAAATGGATTCTTTTCTACGCTTGGCTTTATTTATTTCTGAAGTATGTACTCAATGAGCAAGCTCAAATACAGAGAGCACAGCTTGCAGTTAGTTGTTTGTTTGTCTCTTGTTGTTGTTTTCTTTTTTATTATTATTATTATTATTATTGTTGTTGTGTTAATTTATGCGCAGAAAAAGCTGTCTTTTTAATTAATTTCAACTGGTAATTAATTATACATTTGTCGACAGCCTTGAATGTGGTTAGTTTACTAATTTACGATACATTTGTCGCCGTGGTTGAGGTTAGTCTACTAATTTACCATACATTTGTCGCCGTGGTTGAGGTTATTCTACTAATTTACCATACATTTGTCGCCGTGGTTGTAGTTAGTCCACTAATTTACCATACATTTGTCGCCGTGGTTGAGGTTGACATATTTGTCTTTGTGGTTATGGTTGGTCTACTATATTGATGTTTGTCCATCAAGTATGGTGATAACTATTCATTTCATCCAGTGGGGTCGAAACTATATTACCACATATTTGTCCACAGCCGTGTGGTTGTCTTTAGTATAAAAGTTAACCACACATTTGTCGACAGCCGTGTAGTATGAAAGTTAACCACACATTTGTCTACTAATTTACCACACATGTAACGTCAATTGTGGTTGTTGTTAGTGTACTCATCTATTAACACCGCGATCCGGGGTTTAAGCCTCAAAGGTGGCGGTTTTCTTTGCCAACCCACACAGCTATGGGTGCGAACCAGTCTTGCATAACGAGTACTAAAGATATTTATGGGAGGGAAATGCGGCGACAAAGGTAGAGGGTTAAATTCATCATAACGTCGCGACCAAGTATATATGAATGAGAAAGACTTCACGCCCGCCCCGCCCGTACGGCTGTATTTGCCAAGAATCATGTTTGTCCGGCTATTTCCCGGAGCATACAATACAAGAGACGTCTAGATTAACGTCAATGGCATCTATGTCATTGACCTTTCAATATTAGTTTGTTTTCGTTTGTTTAGTATTTTGTTTTTTTCTCATTTTGAACTCAAGCGCAGGGCATGCACGTGCTATTATTCTAATGCACTGAGCTGATCTCTGAGTGTGAGTTAGCTTTCCTTATTGCCAGTGTCCTCGCCATCAAGCGAACCCACTTCGATTTCTAGGGTACTTGTAATTTACGTGCCCGCGTCAAGGACGAGAATTCAACATTTTCTTCCAACTGACCAATGCAGGGCTTTAACCCGCTACCACGGCATCAGCATACTGGGAGTTTATCATCGAGCGCTCTTATCAATTCTGCCATGCTGACCTTCAATATTAGTGACTCAGGTGCCGTCTTCACCGTGGAGGATGACTCTGTTAAAACTACCATGACTTTTGGTATCGCGGTACACTCTTATAGACTCCTGTTCATCCATCTCTTGACGTTATATTTCGCTTTTTACATGGAACCAGTTCTAAACTATGGCTGAGAATGATGGACAATTAGTAAACAAGCGAAAACAATCCATAGACGCCTTGTAGATGTGGTTTTATAGAGGAATGCTGAAAATTCATTGAGCAGCCAAAACCAGCAGTGTGGACATTTTAAGGGAGGCTAGGTCGCAAAGACAACTTTTCTCAAACATCTTAAAAAGTCAGTCTCTTAAAAAGTCAGTCTTCATTTTTTGACCACATTGTGAGAAGGCAAAAACTGAAACATGTTGTGACAAATGGAAAGATTTGTGGAAAGAGAAATAGAGGACGACAACGAGAGCAAGTTCTTGACAGTCTTGTGTCATGGCACTGAAGGAAATCAACACACACATTGATTAATGCCGTCGGAGATCGCATACTGTGTAGAAACATGATCACACACGCCAGTTGGCAAGGCACTAGATAGCACATCAGTTACCTTCAACTGATCGATCTATCGGCAAGGCACTAGATAGCACATCAGTTACCTTCAATTGATCGATCTATCGGCAAGGCACTATATAGCACATCAGTTACCTTCAATTGATCGATCTATCGGCAAGGCACTAGATAGCACATCAGTTACCTTCAACTGATCGATCTATCGGCAAGGCACTAGATAGCACATCAGTTACCTTCAACTAATCGATCTATCGGCAAGGCACTAGATAGCACATCAGTTACCTTCAACTGATCGATCTATCGGCAAGGCACTATATAGCACATCAGTTACCTTCAACTAATCGATCTATCGGCAAGGCACTAGATAGCACATCAGTTACCTTCAACTGATCGATCTATCGGCAAGGCACTATATAGCACATCAGTTACCTTCAATTGATCGATCTATCGGCAAGGCACTATATAGCACATCAGTTACCTTCAACTGATCGATCTATCGGCAAGGCACTATATAGCACATCAGTTACCTTCAACTAATCGATCTATCGGCAAGGCACTAGATAGCACATCAGTTACCTTCAACTGATCGATCTATCGGCAAGGCACTATATAGCACATCAGTTACCTTCAACTAATCGATCTATCGGCAAGGCACTAGATAGCACATCAGTTACCTTCAACTGATCGATCTATCGGCAAGGCAGTAGATAGCACATCAGTTACCTTCAACTGATCGATCTATCGGCAAGGCACTAGATAGCACATCAGTTACCTTCAACTGATCGATCTATCGGCAAGGCACTAGATAGCACATCAGTTACCTTCAACTGATCGATCTATCGGCAAGGCACTAGATAGCACATCAGTTACCTTCAACTGATCGATCTATCGGCAAGGCACTAGATAGCACATCAGTTACCTTCAACTGATCGATCTATCGGCAAGGCACTAGATAGCACATCAGTTACCTTCAACTGATCGATCTATCATACTGTCTATGTCTAACTTTTTTCTTTTTTTCTTTTTTTAAATTTCTTCCATGCGTTCATTTTCATTGTCGGCTTCCCAATGTAAACATTTGTTTTAGTTTGTTTTCATGAAACTCGATGTCCTTTATTATATTCCCAGTAGTGATTTGCGTTCTCACATTCTGAATCTAATTACTTAATGATTGATTATATTGATATAATCATTAGTCGTATATTTATGAAATTATTTAGTTGTATATTTATGACATTACTTAGCTGTGTAATTATTCAATTACTTGCATACCGCGTTCGAAACAGAGCTGCGGCAGATTTGGCAGCAGACCGCCTTTTGCTAATTTTTGTACAACAGTATTAGTGCCTCCGTCCGTTAAGAAAGTAATAACAAACTTCTGAACGTAAGCTTAGCAAGAAATTACAAACAGCCAAAAAATACTGAATGTGAATGCCACGTCCTGCAAATGATATGGAACTAACTTTAATTGTATTCTTCTTCTGCGTTCATCCGGAGTTTTTTTCCGGATGTGATTGCGTTGTGCCTGTTTACAGCAGAGCTGCGTTCTTGCGCCGTTAGGCCGACACATCCTACTTCTGCGGGCATTTGTTGACCGGGTTAACCTTCCCGAGAACTTTAATTGTATTAAACATATTACGTATTCTTTGAAGGTGTTACGATCAACCCCTAGACACTCCCGGGAAGGTTAACCCGGTCAACAAATGCCTGCAGAAGTCGGATGTGTCGGCCTAACGGCGCAAGAACGCAGCTCTGCTGTAAACAGGCACAACGCAATCACATCCGAAAAAAAACCTCCGGATGAACGAAGAAGAAGAAGAAGAAGAACCCCTAGACACTTTTACGTTCAGTAGCTTGCCATTGCTTTATGAACGAGAAGTCAAAAGTTCAGCTTAATACCGGTTTGGGGATTGAACCTCCTGCCTCGCCATCAAAGCCTCGGAATTTAAAGAGCGAGTACTCTTATCTTTTCCACCTTATGTATAATATTATTTATTTTCCGGGATGGTTAACCCGGTTACCTATGCCCGCAGAAGTCGGATGTGTCGGCCTAACGGCGCAAGAACGCAGCTTGCTGTAAACAGCAATCACATCCGGAAAAAAAAAAAAAAAACTCTGGATGAGCGCAGAAGAAGAGGAAGATTATTTATTTTAATTTGTATAAGTTAATGGGCATCGGTGGTCAAGTGGTAGAACTCATGCCTGCCACGTGGGTGACCCGGGTTCGATTCCCGTTCGATGTAATTTGCATATATGTGCAGACAGCAGGGTTAAAAATAAGATATATGACATCCTGATTAGCAGAAGGTTTCGAAATGCGCTAACAGTCGTAAAAACAGCTCCCAATGCAGACTGTTATAGTGATCACAGAGTAATTACAGGCAGACTGAGGGTAAAGTTAAAGAAAGTCAAGTATACAACCAGAAACACTAAATACGATTTGTGCAAATTGAAAATTGACAAAGAAATACAAGATAATTTTAACATAGAAGTAAAGAACACATTTAATATTTTGTCTGATCTAGAGATCCTATTTCAAGATGTGGATGATCAATGGGAAATGTTGAAGAATTCAATCAGTTTTATTTTGTTTTTTTTTTAAGCTGCAGAAAAAACTAGTCCAAAATTAAAGAAAGTGGGTCGTCAGACATGGATGACTGAAGAAATTTTACAGCTAATGGAAACAAGAAGACAGAACAAAAATAATATTGCCAAATATAAAGACATTCACAGAAAAGTCAGAATATTATGTAATGAGACATAAGAAGCATGGCTCGAGAAAAAGTGCATAGAAATTGAACCACAACAGTAAAAATACCAAACCAATGCACAAAAGAATTCAGGAGCTTACTAATAAAAGAACACATAAATAAGTAGGCTCCCTAAAGACAAAATATGGAAAAATCATAATAGAAAAAGATAATATTTTACATGTATGGTCAGATTATGTGAAAAACCTTTATGATGATAACAGAGAAGAACAGTATGGTATTAAAAATAATAATGAAGGACCATCAGTTTTGAAGATGGAGATTCAGAATGCTCTTAACCATATGAAATCTGGCAAGACCCCCGGTTCAGACAGCATCACAACAGAAATGATTAATGCTTTAGAAGAATACGGAATAGATCAAGTTACCAGACTCCTGAATACCATATATGGTACTGGAGATATACCTCATGAATTATGTAATTCTGTGTTTATTGCAATCCCAAAGAAATCAGGAGCCTTGGAATGTGATCAACATCGAACAATTAGTATAATGAGTCACATCACGAAGATTCTGCTGAGAATTATCATGCAAAGAATTAGGAAGAAAGTACAACCTGAAATAGAAGAGGAACAATGTGAGTTTGAAGAAGGCAAAGGTGCAGTAAATGCTGTGTATATACTGAGAACAGTAATTGAACGTTCTATAGAAGTAAACAAAGATCTACACCTCTGCTTCATTGACTACACAAAGGCTTGCGATAAAGTGAGATATGTCGACATGATAAGGATGTTTGAAGATCTACAAATTGATGGAAAAGACCTTAGACTTGTAAAAAAAAAAAAAAAAAAACATATATTGGAAAAAAGCTGTCATAAACATTGATAATGAAGTAAGCCAATATCAGCCTATTAAGAGAGGTGTGAGACAGGGATGTGTAATGTCTCCAGATCTGTTTTCCCTGTACAGTGAAAATATTTTCAGAAATATTGAAAATATGGAAGGAATCAACATTGGGGGACGATGCATTAATAACGTTAGATACGCAGATGATACAGTCTTGATTGCAGACAATGAACAGGATCTGCAAAAGTTAGTAGATGCGGTTGTTGCACACAGTGAACAACTGGGGTTAGAATTAAATTGTAAGAAGACACAGGTTATGGTCGTCACTAGGAAGAATGAAATACCACAATGTAATATACAAGTAAATGGGAATATTGTTCAACACGTGAGTCGGTACAACTATCTCGGAACAGTCATAACATCTGATGGGAGATGCCTTGAAGAGATTAGAACAAGAATTGCCTTGGCGAAGGTAGCCTTTTGCAAGATGAAAAAATACTGACCAATAAAAAGATATCAATTGAAACGAGAAAAAGAGTGTTGAAGTGCTACATAGAACCTGTACTTTTACATGGATGTGAGGCGTGGACAATGTGCAGACAAACTGAAAAACATCTGATGGCTGTAGAAATGTGGTTTCTGAGGAAAATGCAAAGAATACCATGGACAGACAGAAAAACCAATGAGCAAGTCCTTCAAGAAACAAATGAAGATCGCAAACTGATTAGAGACATTAGACGTAGACAGTCAAAATTTTTTGGGCATGTTATGAGAAGAAATGAATTGGAGAACTTGGTGACAACTGGCAAGATCGAATAGAACAGACCAAGGGGAAGACCAAGAATTAAATACCTGGATGGCATGGCCACGTGGCATGGTCGAGACAGAAACACGGAGCTGATCCACGACTCTGTTGAGCGAGTGAGATGGCAGAATATGACCGCCCACGCTTATCGGCATGGCCCATAGTGAATGAATACATTTGTTTAGTTATGTGTTTATACAATTAATTATTTTAAATATCGAGGACACAAACAATACATTTCACGATTAATTGTCTGGCATATTTCGCTGCATCTCGTCAATTAAATACTGCAGCAATTACACAGCATTAACTAAGGTTATTAGATAAACCCCTTAAGCTGAAATGACAATACATATATTCACATAATAATGTGCATTATCTACCACGATAATTTTAAACTGACTATCATGTCTTTTTGTTTGCACAAAGTTGATTTTTGTAAATGAATGGCAATTGCCTCTGCTGGCTTTTACATACGCCGATTTTGTACTCTAAATAACAATTAATTATGTATACATTCATAAAATGGATTAACTGTTCATGTTCAAAATTAATAAGTTGTAAGTTTCCCATGGGAACCGCGGTGGGGTAGTGATTAGCACGTTTGCCTGCTGGCTCAGTGGTCAAGTGATCAAATCCCCACCGAATATGTTAACATCGATCCGCCTTCCTAGATTGACCCAGCCTAAAATCAATAGCAGGCAAGGTACTGGGAAGCAGAGGCGGCGGTGTGGTTCTGACCACATCAGCCACTGAGCGCTGAGGATGGTCTATAAACAGTATGAGACTCTAGCACCGTATATCAAATGCGCCTAAAGTGGTACATTAGGGTCCCTTATTTTACGTAAAGCACTAGCAAACTACTGAACGTAAGCTTGCAATGAAATCACAAACAACCCCCCCCCCCAAAAAAAAAAAAATAATATGCTGGGGGTCTACTGCGACGTCCTGTAAAATTTATAACAACAAACTTATTGTACGGATCGGGTTGCTTATATTACTTCATTGTTCTTATGACGCCACCGTATTCGTCTGCACTATGATGTCACGTGCTTATAACACTTGACATCTTTAACAATATTGACAGGTTACAAGACAATGGTATGGTTATTGTGATGGCTATCACACTTTTAAGGTTTTAATTTGAATCCCCCCCCCCCCCCCCCTCGTATATACTGTTCCACCATCTTTAACCAGTGGAGTGTGCTATTTGTAGCGTATTACTTAGTATGGTTAACCTGCCCGTTATGTTGTTCATTGTGTACTGTATCCTCTCATGGTCCTCCTTTCCGTGGGAGTCCCCGGTGCGAAATTGTTACGTCACCACCCTCGCACTCTGAAGGTTGTAAGTTCTATTTCGGGCTACTTGCTTCTTGTTCACGAGTGCAATTTTCTCGTAGACTTCTCGGGGTCGTCGCTGGAGAACTACTGAGTTTGTGTTCTGTGCTAGGCTTTCGGTAGGCCGCCCTTCAGAAAGAGACCGAGCCATGTGGGGTAACAACCGGTGAATAAAGTCGATCTTCTTGTCTGTTAAAGCTTCGTTTTGGGTCTCTATCTATTGCCCCTGTCCCTGCCCCAGTTTTGCCGTTCTTCCTGCCCAACCTTCACATTTATGGCGAGACTGTTCAAGTATTGATTTCCATTTTCATACCCGATGTCGGACTGATCAACCTTCTTACGGCTTGAGTGCATCCGGGCAACTGAGTCCACGGCAAACCCGAGTCCCGCAGACTCATTTGACCGTACATAGTTCCTATCACACAGCTCCTTATCACCGGCACAAAACCGCATTCTCTCCTTCAATCCGAACACATTTCCCGCAATATCACTTCTCTCACGGATCCTGAAGCAAGACGTTTGGAGAGTTTGAAAGGAAGTTCAGTGCGAACTTCAAAGGCTTGTTCGTGTTTGCCGGAATCTTAACGCTCTGTTCGAGAGGCGTGGACAAGAAAGACTTCTTTATCACACAAGGTTTGCTTATCGAATTTCCAGATCCCAGAAACCGTATTTTTCTGATCCACCCTGGATAGTAAACCTGTCATTTGCGCGGGGTTTCCGGACGCGGGATCTCTAGAAACTTCACAGACAAAGCAATTACTTTAGGGTGTTGTTGAGAGTTGTGAGGCATTGTAGACACTAGGATGTGGACAGCACAGATCATCGCCACTGCCTGTAGCTTGTTGGTATGGGGGGGGGGGGGGGGGGGGTTGAATATGTTTTGTGTATGTCCAGACTCCTTCCTATTTGTGTGTGAACGTAACCCAGTGGAAAATGTCAGTTTTAGGTTTAATACAATAAATAAACGTATCACGAAACAGGAGCCAGATATAACCTCGTGATGTGATAGGGCAATTATATTGTGTAGATATGCCGCCCTCCGTGGCCAAGGTTCGTAATCCTGCTTTCCCGCGTTCGAAACACAGCTGCACGCGATTTGGCAGCAGACTGCGTTGCGCTGGGTTTTAAAGAATTGGTCTGGGAGGCAGTCGTTCGGAAATCAATGGCAAACTACTGAACGTAAACTTGCTGGTCTTGACAGCGATGGATATGATAGGATATGGAAGGAAAAAAAAACACACACACAAAGAAATGAGTGCACGGGCGGTTAGGTGGTCAGTCTTTCTCTTAATTAGCGAAACGAAAGCAGGCGACCAACCCTGGTCCGACCTCGCTCATGACATTATGAGTCTATGATTGGTCTAATTAGTGGTATCAATAGCGTGGCATTGATTGCTGTTCATAGAGCACATGTGGACACGCCTAGACACCAGTGAGAGGTCAGCGTGGGGTTGGGATTTATTTAACTTCCTTGAGCTGACGCGGGGCAGTAAATTAGTTCCACACGTCGATCAGTTGCACTTACACGCCGACTTCTCGTTCACGAAGCAATGGGAAAACACTAAACTTAAATTAAATAGAAAATAAATCTGGGGTTGATTACAACGTCATGTAAAGGATGTATCAATTTGGGAACCAGATGAGGCCACTGAAACAGTTCTTCTTCTTCTTCTTCTTCTTCTTCAGCTTTCCGAGCCATTGAGGTTCTTTGCTGCAAATACAATCCGTCTCCATTCGTCTCTCTGGTGGACCTTCTCTTGCCAGTCGTTGATTCCAAGTGCTTGTAGGTCTGTACATGTATTATCTCTCCACCGTCTTCTTGGTCTACCTCGGGGTCTACGGTCATTTATTTCCTGAGTGTAAGCGAGTTTTGTTTCCCTATTATCTTCCATTCTTTCTATATGCCCCAGCCATTGTAGTCTATTAGCCTTCATGATACCAGTGATTAGCGGGGACTTAAACAGATCATAAATGTCTTTGTTACTTCTTCTTTTCCACTCTCCACTTTGTGTATCCCTAATGGGTCCAAAGATGCGTCTTAAAATTTTGTTCTCAAAGGTTTGTAACAAGGCTTCGTCTCCTTTCGTTGTACTCCAGGTTTCAGAGCCATACAGCACAACTGGTCTGATCAGTGTTTTGTATATTGTGATTTTGGTGTTACGAGATAGCGCCTTTGATTTTAGTAGATGTTGTAGTGCATAGTATATCTTATTTCCAGAGTTGATTCTAGTTTGTATTTCTTCCCTTATGATGTTGGAGCAGTTGAAGATTGTACCCAGGTATTTGTATGTTTCCGTTCTTTTAATGGTCATATTATCTATTTGTATGTGGCCAGAGTTTTTAGCCATTCCGTCTCTTGAAATTACCATATATTCTGTCTTATCTTGGTTGATAACCAGCCCCATCTGTTGGGCTTTTTCCTTTAAGTGAGTCAATATTTCCAATGTCTTTTGTTCACTTTGCCCTATAATATCTATATCATCTGCATAACCAAGCAGCTTGGATGTTCCTCCAATATCACATTCCTCCTTTATCTTCCTTACAACTTTCTCTAGAGCCAGATTGAAAGTAGCGGCGATAGTGCATCACCCTGTTTCAAGCCAGATGTTATTTGGAAGGGGTCTGATTTCCTGCCTTTATATGTTACTATATTATAAGTATCTTCCATGCATAGTCTGCTCATGTTGATTAACTTCCATGGTATTCCAAATTCCTGCATAGCATTCCATAGACTATTCCTATGGACACTATCATAAGCCTTTTTAAAATCCACAAAAATGTTATGGAGATCTCTTTTATATTCCCAATGTTTCTCGGCTATTTGTCGTAAGATAAATATCTGATCTATTGTTGATCTGTTTTGTCTAAAACCTGCCTGGTAGTCACCTAATATGTCTTCTGAATCTGGTTTTACACTGAAACAGTTACATAAATAAATACACGTAGTATTGTTTAGCGCTCACAGAAGGAGAAGAAGAAAGTAAAGACTAGAGGACGCACTAGACAACATAAAATGTAAAAGCTATAGTTACCGACCTGGATTCGAACCTGTCACCTCAAAATGGCGACAGCGCCTGGCTGCAGGAACAAGTGTACTTCGACGCATAAATTAAAAAAAAAAAACAATGATCGTGGTAAAGTTGCCTACCTGCCTTTCTATTCTTATCATCACATCTTTTCTAACTTCATTAGGGGCTGTAGCTCAATTGGTAGAGCGCTCGCTTCGCATGTGAGAGGTACCGGGTTCGATCCCCGGCAGCTCCATGAAATAACTTTTTAATATCCTATTATTCTATAATTAGCCTCTGATACATCTCTATGTCCTGTTGCTTTACTTCTAATGGTGCCAGTCTACACTCAAACACCGCAAGTACACAAACATAATACAGCTGTGACTTTACTGTTGTAACTAATATTTTAGGTTATACTGGCATTATAGTTGAGCTAAGAGTAGGCGCTCCGTCCCCTCGTTCAACAGCCAGCGAAGAGTCATAATACTGAAAGTTCTCCTGGTCTTCCCAATCAGTTTTAAGATTCTCACAGAACCCCCACCGACCCCTCCAGCCATATTGACATTATGTTGAGTTGAGTTAAGAACCGACATCACTGCACTCAGGACATTCCCATACGTGCTCCGTCCCCTCGTTCAACAGCCAGCGAATAGTATATTGACATAAAAAGCTATGGAGGTCAGCTTGGCCAAATGGATAAGAGAGCTTTCTCTTAAACTTCCGGCGCGCTGATGCCACGGTAGCGGGTAAGCTGGACTTACCTCAACACCGATAAGTTGGACTAACATGATTTCTCTTTCTTGATGGGAGGGCATAAATTACAAGAACCTCAGAAGTCGGAGTGGGTTCGCCTGATGGCGAGGTACACTGGTAATAGCGAAAGCTAACCCACACGCAAAAGTCAGTCCAGTACACTAGACGTAGAAGCACGTGTATGAACTAAGCTTGAGTCTAAAGCGAGCGAACACCTCCCTCTGTCCCGAACACCCCCCCCCCCCCAAAAAAAAAAAAACGAAACAAAATACTGACTTTAATTATCTGGTGTATGGTTACAAGCCGGCTTCGTGGCGAAGGTGTTGCGCACTTGGTAATCCCGCATACTCGCGATCGAAACACAGCTGCGGTAGATTTTGTAAGCAGACCGCTTAGCGTTGTCTTTTTACGAAATGGTATGAGTGCCGATCCTTAAGAAAGCAATGACAATCTACTGAACGTAAACTTGCCAAGAGATTGTCAAGTTGACAATCTCGACTGCCGAATGCGGCGACCTGTAACTATCTAACTAAATGAGTTACAAACACTACACATCTCGCCTGCGATACCAGCGGGCTTGGGTTCCCTCCGCATGGAAGGGGGGGGGGGGGGGTCGAATTTGTAAACTCACTTGGGCTTCTATGTCGTCCCAAACGGGACCATGGCTACCAGGAAATGTCTTGGGAAATAAAGGCATCCGTTGTGATACTGACCACATCAGCCACCGAGTACCGGTTGGTCTTACACAAATGTAGGGATTTGTCCGGGTCCAGGGATTTTTTCCGGGGCCGGGATTTTTTTCACGTGGACTTCTAGTAAGACACTTTCCCCTGGTCTCTGGATAAGGAGGTCGGACGCCCGTGTGTATTGTTGCGCACGTAAAAAAATCCATTGGCAATTGGAAATCGAAAAAGAGTAGCCTAACGGCGCTGCCCGGGCAAAATGTCCAGTTATAAATCTACCCAAAGTATTTCAGGATCCTCGCAGGTGCTACGGAATATGTGCACTAAGCTGAGATTCTCCAGACTCAGGAATTGACTCTTCTATCCGAGCCAGCTCTGAATGCCTAATGCTCTTAAAGCGTGTGAAAAGGACCTTTCTACCCACCACACAGATATGACCACATTGAGTCTCATCTCGTTTATGTATTACAGACTCTATATATCACACAGGCGGGCGCTGTGGCGAAGGGCTCACGAACGTATTTCGCAATCCTGCATACCATGTTCGAAATACAGCTGCGGGAGATTTGGAAGCAGACGGTCTTGCTCTGATTTTCATACAATGGTATTAGTTCCAGTAGTTCAGAAAGCAATAGCAAACTACTGAACGCAAACTTGCCAAGAAATCACAAAAAGAAATTCTGGGGTTGACTTTTAAGTCGTGTAAAGGGTATGCAAATGACATATCACACAGATGTGAAGTTACTTTGAAGTACCACTGATACTATGATGCTGAAGAGGTAATCATAACTTAATTAGTTTAGTGCCGTCTCCACAATGAAGGTTGGCGCCAGTGCGCGTCTAACACTATCTGGTCTATTACTTTGGTGCTACTGTACAGACTGCTCTTCCTCCTTCTCTGAACGTAATCTTCATATATGCATCGCTGTCTACATTTTCCTACTTCCCCGCCCCAATCCCTTTGTTATTGGACGGAGGACGTCGTGTGTGTGAGTGTGTGTGTGTGTGTGTGTGTGTGTGTGTGTGGTGTGTGTGTATAGCACTTGACTAGTCTGTAGTGTTGCGTGTGTGTGTGTGTGTGTGTGTGTCACGAACTCCATAGCTTAGATGACGACCCTGAGTTTCTCCGAGAATACTGTATTCCAGAACCTTATTAGGTTCAAAAATCGAATTCCTTCTGAAGACGAGGCAGACTGCTTAACCACTATGCCACGGAGGTCACATTCAGTACACAAGTGTTGTTGCGTGTTCAGACGCAGAAGATCAAGGCGTAATAAAACACGGTGGCTATTTTCTGTGTTGAATTGTTGAGATGAGTTGAACTAAGAACCGACATCACTGCACTCAGGACAATCCCATGAGCGATCCCTCTCGTTCAACAGCCAGCGAAGAGTCATACTACTAATTGTTCCTACCGCTATCTGAATGAAAGTTCTCCTTGTCTTTCCTCTGTTTCCGTGTTTTCCCTCCCATGTAATATTGAAAACACGCTGAGAATTACCCGCTACCTTTCTTTTCAGTAAATCAATTGGGGAACCCGTTTGAGGCCGCTGAGACAGTTACATAAATAAACACACATAGTATTGTTTCGCTCTACCAGAAGGAGAAGAAGGAAGTAGAGTCTAGTGCGTCCTCTAGTCTCTACTTCCTTCTTAGCCTTCTGTGAGCGCCAAACAATACTATGTGTGTTTAGTTATGTAACTTTCTTTTGAGGTTAGACCGAAGCCAGTGGGGCTGTCACTCGTAGGAACATGTCATGGCATTAATGGGAATGGAACACGCACCACTGACGAGGCAAGAATCTGCACTAACTACTATGCTAGCATAGCTCTCTATGTAACTGTGTATTCTCTTGACCATTCTGAAGCAAGGAATCAATGTACATTGACTGAGTTATTTCATTTACAGTAATAACAGTAGTACTATTACTAGTAGAAGTAGTCGTTACATACAGTTATAGTGGTACTAGTAGTATTAGCTGCAATGAAGAGTTGGGTTCAGTCCTAATACCAAATAGTCTATATAATACTGCTACACAGTAGTAGTAGTAGCAGCAGTAATAGTAGTAGTAGCAGCAGTAGCAATAGTAGTAGCAGTAGTAGTAGTAGTAGTAGTAGTAGTAGTAGTAGTAGTAGTAGTAGTAGTAGCAGCAGCAGTAATAGTAGTGTGGGATATGTAGTATCGGGACTGAACCCAACTCTTCTGTTATTATTGCAACTAATATTATGAATATCACAACTACCGTTATTACTGAAGTAGTTATTGTTGTTGTAGCAGAAGACATTCTAATACAATGACACGGCTGGGTGATAACAGTATCAATCAATAGATGTGTACTAACACGGTGTTAGAACCATACATATTCAGACAAAATGTAAATATAAATACGAGCGGGGCAGCACACATTAAAACTGTCACCACAAGCCAGCCAGTCTGTGTGCACGCACACAGCGCTTCATCATGATCCAGACAACTGTCAATCATACTTTACACCGCCCACTTTCTTGGGCATATACCCGCCTTCGGTTAAACTGCCACGTTCTTTAATCCAATCAACAGCCGTGTCTGTCTCGCGAGTCATCTTCACGTGTCTTGTGCCTACTCGACTTAGCCAAGCACGCAGCAAGACCTATTCCTATTGGCTGACAGTCGTCTACCGTAGATCGCGTGATATTTGAAACGGTTCTGCATTTTTTTTTTTTTTTAAACTCCGAATCTCGTTAGTTAAATAAAAGAAAGAAAACAAAAATAGGCTTTCGGTATTCTTTGCTCGTCTTTGTTTTCGATGGAGTATCCTACAGCTTTTGTTGTTGTGAATATTGTATTTCAACATTCTGTACATGTTCTCTGCAAGTTTCTCAAGTTTTATACCTGTAAGCAAAGGATACTGTTCGCGTTGTCACATCTTTGACAAGTGAACAAATGATGAAAGCAAACACAGGTTTACTTTATTGACTACAGATATATAAATGAACAAATAAAATAGCGAATGAAAACATGAGTCTTTTTCTTCTTATTCAGACTCCTCATCTTCCCCTCTTCTCTTCTTCTTCTTAATATTGCTATTATTATTGTTATTATTATTATTATTATTATTATTATTATTATTATTATTATCTGCAATTATTATTAGGATCTGCAACCTTTAGTTGCACACAGTGGACAACTAGGGGAGTTTCCATAGGAGTCTCCGTGGTGAAGTGGTCAAGCCATTTGACTCAGGCTCCGAAGGTTGTGGGTTCAATTCCGGGCCACATCCTTCGGTTCACCAGTGACATTTTTCGGAGATTCCTGTGGGTCGTCGCTGGAGCTACGGAGTTCGTGCTTCGTGCGACGCTTTCCGCGCTGCTGAAAGAGACTGAGTCATTTGGGATAAAACCTGGTGAAATGAAGTCGACCCTGCCGACTTTTAAGCGACGTTTTGAACAACTAGGGTTAGAATTAAATTGAAAGAAGACACAGGTTATAATCATCACAAGAAAGATCGAAATACCACAATGCAATGTACATGGGAATTTTCTTGATTGATTGATTTAGGAACCGACATCACAGCATTCGGGGCATTCCCATAAGCGCTCTGTCCCCATCCTCAGCAGCCAGCGAAGACTTCCAACACTAATAGTACCAGTAGCAATCTGATTATATGTCCGTCTCGCCTTTCACGATCGTCGGCCAGATCCCCTCGTCACTCCTCGCTGTCGCATTCTTGCCAGACCATGGTGATCCATTTGCTCCTCCGATGCGTACACGTGCTCCCACAAGGCCACAACCACAGCTGCCTTATCATGCATCAATACTCCACCAAGTTTTGCAGAGCCAGCCAATCTGTCTGCCTATTTATTCCCCAGCCCACCAGTATGCCCCGGAGAAAAGATCCAGACGATGCTTATCACATGTGACTTCCGAAGCGAAGCAAGCCACTCTGCACGAAGAGGGGAAATGTCTTCAAGAGATTAGAACAAGAATTGCCACGGCTTTTTGCATGATGAAAACCATACTGACCAATAAACAAAAAAATGTCAATTGAAACGAGTAAAAGAGTGTTGAGGTGCTATATAGAACTTGTGATTTTTGTATGGACGTGAAGCGTGGACAATGATCAGCCAAGCTGAAAAACATCTGAAGGTTGTGTAAATATGGTTTCTGAGGAAAATGCAAAGAATGCCATGGACAGACAGAAAAACCAATCTGTTCTGCAATGCTGATTCCATTTATATCTTCTAAATTTCTGAAAATATTTTCACTGTATAGGGAAAAGAGATCTGGAGACATTACACATCCCTGCCTAACACCTCTCTTAACAGGCTAATAGTCCTACAAGAAACAAATGTAAATCGTAAACTGATTAGAGAAATTAGACATAGACAGTCAATATTGTTTGGTCACGTTATGAGAAGAAATCAATTGGAGAACTTGTTGAGAGCTGGCAAGATCGAGGGGGAAAAGAACAAGAGGAAGGCGTGTGTAAATCCAGATAAACGTGAAAGGAATATTTGACAAGGAAGCACAGAACAGTGTACGACACAGAACAGCTACTCTCAGCTTCCTTGATGACGAATACCCACAGCACCTTTGGATTCGGGGCAAAAAGACAACTCTAACCTGCACAGTTCGCAGCGACTGCACTAGCCATGCGGCCTTGTTTTCTCAGACTCAAGACCCCCCCCCCCCTCCCCCACCGAGGGACCCCCCCCCCCCCCCCCCCCCCCCACTGTCCTACACCGCAAGGTACTACAGGCAGTAAATGACAGTCTATGTTTCCCTTCCCACGGAGTTCGTTCTGGGATAGTTTTCAGTGGAATACCAACGGTGAGCAGTCGTTTGGCCTGGTGGATAAAACTGCTTCTTTTCAGCTAAGTTTTCAAATATGTTCTTCATAGGGTTGCCTGGCATGCCGAGGAACTTTTCTGCTTGCATTTGGGATTTACTTGATCCTGGACAAAGTTACTCAGGAATCATGAAGGGAATAGGAGGAAAGGCGATATAGTCTCAGGCGCCGGAACTTCAATTACCTCTCCCCATGACGCCTAACTGTATACGTGGAAGACAATAACAATAACACCAACTGCATGAAGGCAGTATATAACTGGGAAAAGTGATGACAGAATACACTTGTAAAGAAACACGGGCAAGTTTTAACCGTCTAATTAACAAACCTACTGACTAACTTAACGTATTCACCTACCAATTACCTGGCTAACTGACCTACTGATTAACTGACTTACCGACTGTTTAACCGATTGATTAACCAACTAACCGACTGTCTGTCAGATTTATTAACCAACTAACCTACTGCTAACCGACTGTTTAACTGAGTAACTGACTGTCTGACAGACATATGTATTAACTGATCGACTAAGTGGCCGAAGAATTGAATTACTGACAAACAATCGATTATCTGATTGTAGACAGATATAGACTGACTGACTGACTCAATCAATCAATCATGTGCCATGCCGGAAAGCGTGGGCGGTCATGACTCGCCATTTCACCCGATCACCAGTGTCGTGGATCAGCTCAGTGTTCCTGTCTCGTCCATGCTATGTGGCCAAGCCATCCAGGTATTTTCCTCTCGGTCTTCCCCTTGGTCTGTTCCCTTCGATCTTGCCAGTTGTCACTAAGTTCTCCAATCCATTTCTTCTCATAACATGTCCAAAAAATTTTGACTGTCTACGTCTAATTTCTCTAATCAGTTTACGATGTTCATTTGTGTCCTGCAGTACTTGGTCATTGGTTTTTCTGTCTGTCCATGGTATTCTTTGCATTTTCCTCAGAAACCACATTTCTGCAGCCATCAGATGCTTTTCAGCTTGACTGCTCATTGTCCAAGTTTCACATCCATACAAAAGAACAGGCTCTATGTATCCCCTCAACACTCTTTTTTCTCGTTTCAATTGACATCTTTTTATTGGTCAGAATGTTTTTCATCTTGCTAAAGGCTACTTTCGCCATGGCGATTCTTGTTCTAATCTCTTCAAGGCATCTCCCATCAGATGTTATGATTGTTCCGAGATAATTGTACCGATTCACTTGTTGAAGAATATTTCCATTTACTTGTATATTACATTGTGGCACTTCTTCCTTCCTAGTGACGACCATAACCTGAGTCTTTTTACAATTTAATTCTAACCCCAGTTGCTCACTGTGTACAACTGGGGTTAGAATTAAATTGTATTGACTGACTAACTAAGCGATTAATATGACTTATCACCGAACAGCTGACTTTTTGGCAGACTAACAGACGAATAAGTCTACCAACTGAATTAACTCATGGACTGATTGTTTTGTAGGCTAGTTTGTACAATGTAAGAACACATGACTGTTGGGCTCACACGATTTTATTGACCGAAAATCTTCCATGGTTATTGTTTTCTGTTAAATTCTCAGCCAATGAAAATGTCGCTGTTTGCACCGTGTGTTCATAGCTTTGTATAACAACATGAAGGCATCGGGATTGGCTGGTTGCTTAGTTATTTAATTGAATTTCTGGCTGGTTGATTAGTTGGCTCTTTGACTGGTTGGTGTGTTGGTCATTTGCTCAGTTGGTTACATTGTTTTGTTAGGTGAATTGCTGAATGGCTGGTTTGTTGGCTGATGGGTTGGCATGTTAGTTGATTGGTTTATTGGTTGATCGTTGGTTGATTGATCTGCTGGTTGGCTTATTAGTTGCTAGTTGGTTGGTTGACCTGATGATAGGTTTGTTTACTTGTTCGTTGGTTGCTTGGTCTGCTGGTTGGTTAATTAGTTTTTTGTTGTTTAATTACTTGTCTAGTTGCTTGGTCTGCTGGCTGGTTAATTGGTTCATTGATTGTTCGTTGATTGCTTGATCTGCTGGCTGATCGGTTGATTAGTTCGTTTGTTGTGAGTCCTCTGAAGTTTTAACTCTTTACGTTCGATGCATTGACGATCCAGTCATCTGACCTCCGAAAAGGGCTTGCATCTCTGGAGTAAGGTTTGTGTAGAGACTTTCCTCCCGACTTGGTACTGAAGTACCATCTTCAAGGGACTGTGTCACACACAGATCTACTCTTACCCTCTCCCACCAGCACGGGGGTTTCAGAGCCCCAGTAAGGGGCTTCATCTTACGATGAAACCAGGTCATGTTGCGACACAAAACATGGGTAGAGTTCCAGGCTGGCAATGGTTTCTCCACGAGCCCCAAGTGTGTTGTGTGTCGGAGAGAGAGAGAGAGAGAGAGAGAGAGAGAGAGAGAGAGAGAGAGACAGACAGACAGACAGACAGACAGACAGACAGACAGACAGAGAGAGAGGGAAGGGGGAAGATAAAAGGTTGGGGAGAGAGATGGAGAGTGGGGGAAGATAAAGCTCCGAGGAGAGAGATGGAGAGGGAAAGTGGAGGGCAGATAAAGGGTCGGGGAGAGAGAAAGAGTGGAGGTGGTGCAGATAAAGTGTCGATGAGAGAGAGTTGGAGAGTGGGGGTGCAGATAAAGGATTCGAGAGAGAGGGGAGAGAGCGTGGGAAGATAAAGAGTCGGTGGAGAAAGAGAGTGGGGGGGGGGGAGATAATGGGTCGGGGAGAGAGAGATAGAAAGGGTGGGGAAGAGAGAAAGGTGGGGGAGAGAGCAAGGATGGGAGAGAGAATGGTTGTGTGAAAGAGGGAAGAGAGAGAGAGAAAGGGTGGGAAAAGAAAGAGATAGAAAGGGTAGGGGGGAGAGAAAGGGTGGGAGAGAGAAAGGGTGCGGGAGATTATAACATTTAGTTATGTTGGAGTTTAGGACATTTGGTTATGTTGAAGATTAGAAATTTGGTTATGTTGGAGATTATAACATTTAGTTATGTTGGAGATTAGGACATTCGGTTATGTTGGAGATGTAAAAATTTGCTTAAGTTATGAAATTCAACTACCAGCACGCAGGGCAACAAACAGTCATGACAGAGTACATTACCAGGGAGTTGAACTAGCCTACTGGCTGGACGCCCGTGTGTCGACCCTGCGCACTTGAGTTGGCATTCGCATCGTGGGGATGTAACGACTGACCTGGTAGCAAGCTAGCGTGGGTCCCAGGAAACTGTATGAGAAGTGACGACGACTTGCATGATATTTACCACACAATCCCGGGTACCAAATCTTATATATAAATAAGGATCGTATGTCTGTATCTATGTATGTCCTTTGTGCGCTCGCGAACGGCCCATCCGATTGAGATGAAATTTTCTACACGCCTTCCTTTCAGTCCAGAGCTGTCAACTGTCATAGTTTTTTAGTGTGAAATCGCCTGCTTACTCAGTATTATTTCATTTTTCATTTTTCATCATAATTTCATATATTTCAGGGGACCTAACTCCGTAAAAGTTATTTCAAGGGGCATAACTTTTCTGTATAACTTATAGTCATATTGTGGCATC
The DNA here is from genome assembly GCA_014155875.1 of Cepaea nemoralis. NCBI lineage: Eukaryota > Metazoa > Mollusca > Gastropoda > Stylommatophora > Helicidae > Cepaea > Cepaea nemoralis. Next base: position 44,661 of record JACEFZ010012910.1, read on the forward strand.
GTTTTCAAAGATTTATAAACTCTGTGTCCATAGTTATGTACCGGCATATGAGTTATAATAAATAATGATACAAACTGTAAGGCATTTTCAAAGTTTTCATAAAAATAATGCACAATGCATAACATTGTAACTCATCTTTATTTGCTTAAGAAGTTACTGTAGTCATGCAGGTGATTAGCAAGCGTTTTCATTCAAAATAATGGATGGTGTGTGGAAGGACATTCTTTTAAGTTACTTTTTTTGTTGTATGAATTTAATGAGAACTTATATGACTACTTATATGAATTAAATGAGATGCTCCCCACCAGGGACTGGGCGAAGCCGGACAGGGTCAGGCAGACAGATAGACAGACAGACAGACAGACAGACAGACAGACAGACAGACAGACAGTCGGTAACGGGAACGAGAACTTATATGACTACTTATATGAATTAAATGAGATGCTCCCCACCAGGGACTGGGCGAAGCCGGGCCGGGTCAGCTAGTGTTCTATAAAGGTATTGGTAACTTACCGGGGTATGCGAGCCGGTCGTTCAGAAAGCAATGGCAAACTACTGCACGTAAAACTTGCCTAGTACATCAAAAGCTGCTGAAAATGCTGGTGTTGACTGCAACGTCCTTAAGGGATATGCAACATAACATTAAAAAAACAAAACATTACCATATGGCGTATACACCTCCTCATCATATTTGCCATGCCGATAAGCGTGGGTGGTCATGTTTCGCCATCTCACACGATCACCAGAGTCGTGCATCAGCTCTGTGTTCATTCAGATATTTGCTTCTCTGGCTTCCCCTTGTTCTTTACCCCTGTAATCTTGCTAGTTGTCACCAAGGTCTCCATTTATTTCTTCTCATAACGTGTCCATAAAATTGTGACTGTCTACGTTTAATTTCTCTAATCAGTTGACGTTTATACACCTAGCTGTGTGTAACAGGGTGGTTACAATACACTACTAGCATTCATTAGGTGACCAATCAGGATAGAACTGTGATGCTATAAGGGAAATCACCTGAGATGCTATAAGGGAAATCACCTGAGATGCTATAAGGGAATCACCAAGTGGAACTCATAGGAAGTGCCAAACACATTCTAGTGAACCAAGGGTGAGTTAATGGAGCAGTGGATATGACATACATTGAGATGAGTTGTGTTGAGTTGAGTAGTGTTGACTTCTGTTGTGTTGAGCTGAGTTGTGTTGAATTAAATTGTGTTGACTTGAATTGTGTTGAGTTGAGTTGTGTTTATTTGAGTTGTGTTGAGTTGAGTTGAGCTGAGTGAAGAACCGATATCACAGCACTCGGGACATTCCCATACGTGCTCGGTCCTCATCTGCAACAGCCAGCGAAGAGTCCTAATACTAATGATACCAGTAGCAGTCCGATTATATGTCCGTCTGGCCTTTCCTCTGAATCCCGAATGTCGGCCGGATCCTCTGGTCACTCAATGCGATACCATTCTCCCTAGGCCGTGATGACTATGTTCTTCTATAACATACACAGATCACAAAGGGCCTCGCCACACATTGAGGAAACCAGTCAATAACATAACGTTGCTGAATAAACAAGCATACGTCGACGTGCTACCAACTAGACTTTATTTAACTGTACTAACTAGGTCAGTTCCGCACGTGAACTAGTACCTGTGGAGTAGGAATACATTCGGTCTCAACGAGTGTCCGCATTTTATTTGTGTGTGTGTGAACAAATTGTCCCTCATAGTTCTATGAATATACTGTGAATATAATATACATATATTTGTATTAAGCTCATTGCTGTATTGTTGTTGTCGTTATAATGTCCCCCCCCCCCCACCCCCAAACAACACTCTTCGCTCAATTCTATTGTGTCTATTAGAGATCCTTTCTTGTATCCGGTGGTTTTAGAGCTTGGTGGTGAAGGGGCAACGAATGTAATCCGGAATCCCGCCTTGTGTTGGTTTCCATGCAATTGTATGAATGCCGGTCGTTGAGAAAACAATGGCAAACTACTAAACGTTAACTTGCCCAGAGATCATAAACAAACCAAAACAACACCCCCAAAAAACAATGTTGGGGTTGACCCTACGTCTTATAAAGGATATGCGATTAGCCTTTTTTAGAAAGGGAAAACTTGCTGTCTATTACATCAAGGCTGAGGGGAAAATTTGTCGTTACTGCAACAATGCTGGGGGATCAGGGGTGGGGAGACTTCTCACCATCAGAAGGAAGCTTATAGTATCGTAGTCCCCGGGAAGGTTAACCCGGTCAACAAATACCGGCAGAAGTCGGATGTGTCGGCCTAACGGCGCAAGAACGCAGCTCTGCTGTAAACAGGCACAACGCAATCACATCCGAAAAAAAAACTCCGGATGAACGCAGAAGAAGAAGAAGAAGAAGTATCGTAGTAACTGGATTAACTAATCAACACACGATAAGTTCCCAGGTATGGAGCATACCATACTCATGATTGAAACATAAAAAAAAAAAAAAACACCCAGTATATGAGTGTGTGTTCTCCACAGCTGTGAAACTTCTGACTACAATCACGCACACCTCTTACAAACTTATGACCATTACATCAGCCTTTAGGAGAATATTGTTCGTCTGTTACAGCCATGCCGAGGGGTAAACTAGTCGCCTTTTACAACAGGCCTGTCTATTACAGCAAAGCTGCGAGGGAAAACTGACCACATACTACAGCAGCGGTGAGGGGGGAACATTGGCCATCTATTACAGCAAAGCTGAGGGGGACACTGATCGTCCACTACAGTAACATTCAGAAGTAAACTAAGCGTCTATTGCAGCATGTTTGAGTTCGAAACTGACCGTCTTAAACAGCAACGCTGAGAGGGGAAAGTGTGGCCTCTAATACCGCAACCCTGAAAAAAAAAGTAGGCTGAGGAGGTGGGGGGGGGGGGGGGGGTAAGGAGGGATGAGCTGATCGTCTACTACAGCAATGCTTAATGGGTAAATTACACCAACGGTAAGAGAAAGCTTGCTGTGAACTGCGTCGTATTGAGTAAGAAAACCGTAACAACGAGAAACAACAACTCCAGCGTGTGCTTAGAAAATCCCCGCCAATAAAAGCAAATGGGCCATTAAAGTTTTATGTTAAATCACCTGGCTCGCAGCACTTACAACATGGAGGGAAAGCATGAACCTCAACATTAGGTGTTGTGTTTAACTTTATGTGAATGTGTATTTTAATTTTTAAAAAAAAGAGGTGTTTTCACATTGGCTTTAGTGGCGTGACTGACTCGAAGAGCTTATAGCGTTTTAAACTCACAAACAGGCTGTACAAATGACGTAGGCATTAAAACAACGTAAATTTCCCATTGCTGTTGATTGAATAGCTCGAAATAAGATAACTGTTGCTCCGTACCGGGTACTGCTTTTACTATGTGGTGTGTTAGGTTTTCATATACATTAGATCACGGCATAATTCAGTGAAGCGACCAGTTATCTCCCCCTTCTTCTTATATTATTACTACTACAACCATCACCATCACCACCACAATAAAAACAGCAATAACAACTACTACCATTACAGCTACTACTACCACCACGACTACTACTACCACTACTATTACTATTACTACTATTACTGCTACTACTACTACTACCACCACTACTACTACCACTACTACTACTACTACTACTACTACTACTACTACTACTACTACTACTACTACTACTACTAGCACTACTACTACAATTACTACTACTACTACTACTACTACTACTACTACTACTACTACTACTACTAGCACTACTACTACTACTACTACTACTACTACTACTACTACTACTACTACTACTGCTGCTGCTACTGCTGCTGCTACTGCTAGCACTACTACTACTACTACTACTACTACTACTACTACTACTACTACTACTACTACTACTACTTCTACAATTACTACTACTACTACTACTACTACTACTACTACTACTACTACTACTACTACTACTACTACTACTAATACTACTACTACTACTGCTGCTACTGCTAGCACTACTACTACTGCTACTACTACTACTACTACTACTACTACTACTACTACTACTACTACTACTACTACTACTACAGGGATCACCATTATCTCCGGTACTCTTCAACGCCTACACAGTGAGAATCACCAGTGAGCAGATCACTGGACCTGGCAGGACATTGTCATATGCTGATGATGTTTTAGTGTATCGTCAGGGTAAGGATAGAGAGCAGGTTGCCGTGGAACTACAAACCGAACTCAATCGCATAAGTACTTGGTGTGATGATGCTGGGGCAATGGTCAACCCAATAAAGGCAACAGTGACTTGGTTATCGTTGAATAATCATATTGTCAACACTCCAACACCAACTGTAAAGCTGTGTTCAGAGACGGTGGAAAGAACGCAGGCAATGAATTACCTGGGGATACGGTTTGATCGAAGCCTTGCTTATAATGAGCACATAGACCAGGTGATAACAAAGGCCAAGCGGGGTTTGGCTGCGATGAGGGTGATGGCGGCATCAAACTGTGAGCAGCGCCATCTATGTCTTCTGTACGAGGGGTGGTCATGTCTGTTTTGGAGTCAGCCGTGAGCAGATAGAAAGGATGGAAAGGATACAGAATGAAGTTATGCGCATTATTCTTGGATGTACAAGAGATACAGCATGCAGCGCGATGCGCTAACTTCTTGATTTTCCAATCATTGAAGAGAGAACACAAGTTTGCAGGGCACGCGCCTACCACAACATCCACTGCATAGTGAAATTATGAAGGTGAAGGGCAGCAGGTTAAAAAGAGGACGGTCGTGGATGGGTCAAGCCGAAGACATTCTTCAACAGGTGTGTTCACTTGAGGACTTAGAACCTGACGAGGAATGGGTGCAATTGCCAACAGATTTCTGCACATCCTTTTCAGTTTGCATCCAACTAGATAGAAAATGCAGACAAGAAAATCCGGCTGCTGTGGAGGCTGAAGTACAAGCGTTGATTTTCGAGAATTCGCTAGACGGTGATGCTGTGACCTACACAGATGGGTCGGTCGTCCGACATGTGAGAAGCTTTACGGCTCGGGCCGGAGGGAGAATTGTGAAGGAGGACTCTGGTGCTTTCACTGAAACCACAAGTAGCCTGACCATGGAAGTCATGGTAGTAAGTAAAGCAATAACATGGCTCGAGACACAGACATTCACTAGGGCATGTTTCCTTAGCGACTCAATGAACATGATCAAGAGTATAGAGGAAGGGTCGATCCGAAGAGAATGGTTGCTGCCTCTGGAGCGGTCTCGGCTGGCAAAGATTAGATTCATCTTCGTGCCAGGGCATGCGGGAGTACAAGGAAATGATCGGGCTGACAAGCTCGCAGGTGAGGCTACTGCGGAAGGCAGACGCGCCGTGGATCAGGCTGACATTCTGAATGCTCAACGAGAAGTAAGACTTTTGCGTGAACCAAGTGATGACTGTGAATCTACAACCATGGCCAGACTGCGAGAACAGCAAATTAAAAGAGGGGTGGCCAAACAAGAACACTACGCAGGAAGACAAAGAAGATTGATAAACCAACACAGAACTGGTGTCGTTAGCCGCTACACGCTGCGGGATTTGCTGAGGAGGGGATCCGAGCACTTGTGGACTGAATGGTTCGATGTGCAATGAGGATGATCTGTCGACTAACTAACTAACTAATTAACTAACTAACTAACTAACTAACTAACTAACTAACTAACTAACTAACTAACTAACTAACTTACTACTACTACTACTACTGCTGTTACTACTACTACTACTACTATTACTACTACTACTACTACTACTACTACTACTACTACTACTACTACTACTACTACTACTACTACTACTAGCACTACCACTACTAGCACTACTACTACTACTACTACTACTACTACTACTACTACTACTACTACTACTACTACTACTACTACTACTACTACTACTACTACCACTACTACTACTAGCATTACTACCACTACTACTACTAGCACTAATACTACTACTAGCACTACTACCACTACTACTACTAGCACTACTACTGCTAGCACTACTACTACTACTACTACTACTACTACTACTACTACTACTACCACTAATACCACTACTACTACTAGCACTACTACCACTGCTATTACTAGCACTACTACCACTGCTACTACTAGCACTACTACCAAGACTACTACTAGCATTACTACCACTACTACTACTACCACTACAACTACTAGCACTACTACTGCTAGCACTACTACTACTAGCACTACTACTACTACTAGCACGACTATTACCAGCACTACTAACACTACTACTACTAGCACTATTACCACAACTACTGCTAGCACTACTACCACTACTAGTACTAGCACTACTTCCACTACTATTACTACCACTACTACCACTACTATTACTACCAATACTATTACTACCACTACTATTACTACCACTACTATTACTACCACTACTATTACTACCACTACTACCACTACAATTACTACCACTACAATTACTACCACTACTACCACTACTACTACTAGCACTACTACCACTACTACTACTAGCACTACTACCACTACTATTACTAGCACTACTACCACTACTATTACTAGCACTGCTATCACTACTACTACTACCACTACTATTACTAGCACTACTACCACTACTACTACTAGCAGTACTGGAATATGGCATTGCAGCTTGGGCAACAGCAGCTAAGTCAAACTTTAACAAAATAAGTAGAGTCCAAAATCAAGGAATGCGAATCATAACTGGAAGCCTGAAGACAATGCCTATAAATGAACTAGAAAAGATCACTTGTTTACAACCAATGCAGGATAGAAGAGATAGCAGAGCCCAGCAACAAGCAGAACAATTTAGAAGATTGACAGACCACCCTATGTATAAAAGGCTTACTGGTTTTGGAAAGGGAAGACTGAAGCGTAGCAACTTTGTAGAAACTGCAAAACGAAAGATTAGGGCAGATCCTATACTTAACATATCAACAGTCAAACCCATTTACAACGCACACAAGTTCCCAGCTTGGAGACAGCAGCAACTGCCTGAGATGATAGAAAACATTCCTGATATTGAGAAAAAGAACACTCAACGTGAAACCGAAAGAAGAGAAATAACCCTAAACTACATAAAAGAACATTACCCAAGCAGCAATTGGACCCATGCATATACAGATAGATCAGTCAAAAATTCAATAGAGAATGGAGGAGGAGGAATTCTCCTAAATTTAAAAAATGGAGTGAAAAAAACACATTCAGTGACAACTGGAAAGTTTTCAAGTAACTTCAAAGCGGAGGTAGAGGCTCTGACAACTGCAGCAGAAATGCTCATGATGGAGGAAAATAAAGAGAAGCAAATAGCTATCTTCACAGATGCAAAGTCAGCTGTCACAATACTGAAGAGCAATAACAGCACAGAACTAACTGACCTAAGAGCAGCACTCCATGGTCTATGCCAGAAATTCAAAAAAGTTGTAATACAGTGGATACCATCACATTGCAGTATACCTGGAAATGAAGAGGCTGACAGACTGGCAAAAGAGGGCGGACGACTACCACAGCCTGACATAGATATAACCTATAATGAGGCAAAGAGGTTGATAAAAAGCACCTACAGAGCCAAATGGGAATCAGAGCATTCAGGTCACCAGAAGGATGATGCATATTACAAACTCGACCGGAGAGAACAAGTAGCAATCTTCAGACTCCGCAGAGGACATAACAGGCTAAAATACCACTTGTTCAATAAACTAAAGATAGGAGATACTGATGAATGTAATTGTGGAACTGGAAAAATGACAGCAAAACATTTGCTGCAGGATTGCCAATATATGCAGAACAGAGAAAGATATTTTGGCCCACACCTGCTTCTTTTGAGGACAAGCTCTATGGAGATATCAACAAGCTCAAGTTGACCGCAGCTTACTTTAACTACATACAGGTATACATTTAAAGGTGTATGAAGAAGTATTAAGACTGCCACACTTCATACCACAGGTATGTCGGTTACAAAAGCCTCCAAGAGGCATGAAATGGAATATTGCTTGGATAGCAAATCCATTACGTGGAAAGTCCGAATCAAAATCTCACTGTGTGGACTTCATAAAAGGTGGAAAAAGTGTCCTAGTGGCACGAAATGGAATATTGCTCGGATAGCAAATCCATTACGCGGAAAGTCCGAATCGAAAGCTCACTGTGTGGATGTCATCTGCACACTGCATTCTTCTGGTTTCCGGAAGAACAGCCTATGGTGAACGGAAGGCCCAATGTACGGAAGTGAGGCTAAGCAGCCATGTGCAGGACGTGACGATTCCTTGGATGAGCCCAGTACCATAGCGCTTTGTGTTGGCTCTGCAAGTATGGAAGCCTCCTTGGATGGCGGGGAATGCCCATGGTCTGCCCCTGCCTTCCCTTGAGGGCTGACCAGGATGTCTTTGGCTGTTCTATATGGGCCAGCTAGGATGGGAGATAACACCACAACAGTGAGAGTCAAACGTCCTAAGAAACCCCCGGGAAGGTTAACCCGCTCAACAAATGCCCGCAGAGGTCGGATGTGTCGGCCTGGCGGGGCAGAAGCGCAGCTCTGCTGTAAACAGGCACAACGCAATCACATCCGGAAAAAAAGACTCCGGATGAATGAAGAAGAAGAAGAAGAAACCGTGTAATTTTAGCAAGTTGTTATCCCGTATTTGTAATTGTTAATAAACCCGTGTCCTTTTATCCAGTTGTGATCACGTAATTGTGCATGTCAGTGAAGCAAGAAGCCATGTTCAGTTTACCCAGTTGTTATCCCGTATTTGTAATTGTTAATAAAGCCATGTTACTTCATCCAGCTGTGATCACGTAATTGCGTTTGTCAGTGAAGCAAGAAGCCATGTTTAGTTTCTCCCGTTGTGATCACGTATTTGTTATTGTTAATAAAGCCATATTATTGTATCCAGTTGTGAACACGTATGTGTCAACTGTCAAACTGTCATTTACTGCCAATATAGTACCTTGCGATGTATGACAGTCGGGTCTTTGAGCCCGAGGAATTAAGGTTGCCTGGCTAATGCAGTCGCCGCAAACTGTTCAGGTTAGGATTTTCTTTTGCCCCGGACAGAAAAAAAAAAATCACGTATTTGTTATTGTCAATAATGCCATGTTATTGTTTCCAGTTGTGATAACGTATTTGTCATCATCATCATCATCTTCCACTTCTGCCGTCAAGCGTCGTGGGGAGGAATAATTTGCGTTCCAGCGCCCGGTGGACGGCACTGGATAGTGTCATTCCGTGTGGTTGTACAATGTCTCTGATGTCGTCAATCCATTTTCTTCTTGGACGTCCACGTGATCTCGTCGCAGATGATCTTTGATGTAAGGCCAGTGATGGTAGTTGCTGATGTTGCATTCTAACGACATGGCAACGTATTTGCAATTATCAATAATGCCATGTTATTGTTTCCAGCTGTGATCGCGTATCTGTATTTGTCAGTGAGGCCCTGTGTACTCTTATCCAGTCATGAACTATAATCTGTGCTTACCGCTGAATCCACAGTAATTGCAATCACTGGTGTTGTTTACTTGTGGAGCCAAGCATACGCTATCCAGTTCTGATCATGTGTTTGTCAAGCTGCCTTATTACATATTGTCCCTGACTGCGACTCTTGTCTACTGATAAACTTCAGCACAGAATGGCATCACCCACACACGTAGCAGTTGGTAATCCAGATAAGACCACTCTATACCCCATACAGACCGTTGGAATAATCACAAACTAGGGACAACACTTATCGCATCATCAACAAGAAACCCACATTGAGAAACATTAAAAGGACATAAAACTGCATCTAAATCTGTTCTTTTCACCAGCAGCTCAACAGTCACAATTCTCCCCAAGGAAATAATGTGGGGGTCCGGGTTTAACATGTTGAAAACCTTCTATCGCCCTTCATCCACGTATCTGATCCTGATATATCAGCCTGGAAAATTGTCGTCACCGCCGCCCGCTGTTAATAGAATGACGGTAGGTCCCAGGTGTGTGGACAATGTTTATAGAGTGCAGCTCGCCCAAGACACGATGTACATCCCACTGAAAGGCTAATGACTACGGGAGTATATCGTCTTCAACATTTCTCACCCCTGACTGATCATACCTCTCAAAAGTGGTCGGTTTGGTTTCTTTTAAGAGACCCACCTGGACGAGTAAGAGCGAGATGGAGACGGAAAATGATACCAATATCTCTGCCAGGACCGGCAGAAGGATTTTCTCAGCAAGCAACAACAGCGTCCAATGGAGATTCAAAACAGAGATAGTATTATGATACTGTGAACGCCACGGGTTTCCCGCCTAAAGTTTCTCGTTCAACTGTCTTCTGTTGCTGCCCGTGTTAATTCTGTTTTACTGAGAGCTGTAGTTCGTTTCATCACAGATTATTTATCTATCTCTGTAATGTTTTCTCTTGAGATTGTTTTCTTTCCGTCAATGGTTGATCTTTCAGGGAACCCTTCTGTATACCTGCAACGTCTTGTCTTTTAGTTTTTGTTATTTATAGCTTCTGTCTGTCATCTCCCCAGGCGGTGGTGTCACAGTTATCTGTTTAGCTTCATCGAAGAGCTTAGGCAATTGTTACATCGTCACCATCGTAGGCCACACTGGTGATCACCAAAGATTATGCCTGTCCTCAGTCATCTGGTTTTCGTGATCTTGATTCGTTCAACCGCAATCCGTTTTTCCCACCATTTTGTCAACATATCAGACGATGTATTCTATTCTTGTTCTCTACTTCTGAGTAAATCATCATCATCACGTGCCTTGCCGGTAAGCGTGGGCGGTCATGTTTCACCAGCTTACACGATCATCAGAGTCGTGGATCACCTGTGTTCTTGTCCCGACCATGCTATGTGATCAAACTATTTAGATATTTACTTCTCTGCCTTCCCTTTGTTCTTTTCCCCTCAACCTTGCCAGTTGTCACAAAGTTCTCTAGTTTATTTCTTCTCGTTAATACATAAATAAGTAAATAAAAATATAAACGTAGTGATAATAGAGAAAGTATATAGATCCGTATAGAAATAGCCATACAATTATAAGAATTAATCAACAGCTCAAATCAGAGACTACCAGTAGGAAACGGAAAGCTAGCACACGTAAATCTCACGGACCTTAGCTAGAGAAAAAAGCAGCGGCAAAGTGCAGAGACAGGCTGGAAATGAAGTATGTCGTGATCTCAGCGGAGATTGTCAAGAAGATGTGAAATAAAGATACGCGGTGACTCTTTAACAGCAGCAATGTGAAGTCTTCTGGAGGAGTCAGGGGCCACCTGGCTTCAACCGGGTGCTGTTCTGCTAATTCTTGGTGTCATTGTCTAGCGGCTGAATTTTTGCGTGGTACTAGTGTTACTATAGTGCGTTCACAAATGTTTGCCCCTGTATACAAATCAATAACCCAGTAACCAACTGAGGGAAAATGATGAGATTTAGCATATAACCTTAACATTATATACACCCCACACATTTTTTTTTTTGTTCTGGAGATTGTACAGTAGATCTCAATGTTTGTTTATATGCGGCATATAATTTACGAGTCAAAGATGAATTGCATATTATGAAATGTACTTCATCTTCACATGGAAACATCAGTGTTAAATAATGAATATTCTCCTTGATGCACGGGAATTTATTTATGAGAAGCATGTCACATAGTAGCCGGCTCCATGGCCGAGGGGTTAGCAGCTTTCTCCGCTAACCCCGAATACTCTCGTCACGTGACGCGACGAGAATTAGCAGTGGTTCGAATCGCAAAAGTGACTTATGAGAGTATGGAGCCGGTCGCTCAGAAAGTCGTGGCGTGCTGATGAGCGTAATCTAGCCTAGGAATCAACATACAGCTGAAAGATGCTGGTGTTGACCGCAATATCCTGAAACAGGATGGAAACGCGGGGAAAAAAAAAAAAAAAAAAAAAAAAAAAAAATGTCACATAGTGGAACGGACGTTTTCAGAGGTGACGTCAATAATTATTGTAAAACAAGATTGTTAGCGTGAATTCAATACATTTTCGCCAAAATTTAAAAGACATTTCGCCGTGTTCCATAATGTAATTTGCCTTTGGTCCTATCAAAGACATATTCCTTGGGTGAGAGTAAATAAAAGACGGCAGGAAAAATTTTATAACTATGCAATACATGCTTAAAAAAAAAAAAAAGAACGTGAAAGGGGGCAAACATTTGTGAACGCACTATAACTCTTAGTGTGCATATGCAAGCACATATACGGTACGGTATTGGATGATGGGCGCAATTCGTTTCTGGTAGGCTGATGCTGGATCATTCACGGCTCTTTACCGGCTGCAGGGAGCCTCCGTGGCGAAGTGGTTACGTCGCCAATCTCGCGTTCCGAAGGTTGTAGGTTGGATTTCTACGTCGTTCGGTTCACGAGTGCAGTTTTCTCTGAGATTCCCAAGCGTCGTTAATGGAGCTACGGAGTTGGTGCTTTGGGTGATGCTGTCGACAGGCCGCTTTGAGGAAAGAGACCGAGTCATATGGGATATAACCTGGTGCAATACAGTCGATGTTATAGGCTTTTCAACTGTTTATGGAATTGTGCTGATTTATCAATGTGGTGGGGGTCAAAGCCCACACGCAGCAAAGATTATCCTCCAACATCTAAGGCTATGGGGTCTGCCCAGTGGCATACTTCTTCTAGTTCGTCATCTTTGTCCTACTCCTTCTCCCCCTTTTCTCTTCTTCTTCTGCTGCTGTAGTATTTGTTGTTGATGTTGTGACCTCGATATTTCCTGATGTAAGCATTTGCCTGTCCATGTATATATAAACCCTAATGCCAGGATAAAGATCGGTTCTCTGTTTCCAGGTTCTCTCTCTTTCTCTCCCTCTCCCCCCTCTCTCTCTTCCCCTCTGTCACTCACACCCTCACTCAGTCTCTCGACGCTACAGCGGCAGCTCAATAACCACCAAATGACACAGAATGCTGACGATATGAAAACCGTATCATCCCATATGTATTATTTGGTCCCCATAAGTAGGGACCTAACACGTCGTCATCATCATCATCATCATCATCATCATCATCATCATCATCATCATTATCATCATCACCATCATCATCACAATCATCGTCATCATCATCATCATCATCATCATATCAGTCAGTTAATTGGTCTGAGACTTGTGCTGAGATCATGTCCCTCCACTGTCCTCTATTCTCATCATTATCACGTTAGTGAGATTGATGTTGGTGTCTTCTTATCATGTCCCTCCACTGTCCTCTATTCTCATCATTATCACGTTAGTGAGATTGACGTTGGTGTCTTCTTATCATGTCCCTCCAATGTCCTCTATTCTCATCATTATCACGTTAGTGAGATTGATGTTGGTGCCTTCTTATCATGTCCCTCCAATGTCCTCTATTCTCATCATTATCACGTTAGTGAGATTGATGTTGGTGCCTTCTTATCATGTCCCTCCAATGTCCTCTATTCTCATCATTATCACGTTAGTGAGATTGATGTTGGTGTCTTATTATCATGTCCCTCCACTGTCCTCTATTCTCATCATTATCACGTTATTGAGATTGATGTTGGTGTCTTCTTATCATGTCCCTCCACTGTCCTCTATTCTCATCATTATCACGTTATTGAGATTGATGTTGGTGTCTTCTTATCATGTCCCTCCAATGTCCTCTATTCTCATCATTATCACGTTAGTGAGATTGATGTTGGTGTCTTCTTATCATGTCCCTCCACTGTCCTCTATTCTCATCATTATCACGTTATTGAGATTGATGTTGGTGTCTTCTTATCATGTCCCTCCACTGTCCTCTATTCTCATCATTATCACGTTATTGAGATTGATGTTGGTGTCTTCTTATCATGTCCCTCCACTGTCCATGTTCCCAGCATGTTTCTTCAGCTCATTTTATGCCTACCTACTCGCATGCTCACGTGTGATAGCTGTTCTGATAGTGCTCTCCCTCTCTCCTCTCTCTCTCTCTCTCTCTTTCTCTCTCTCTCTCTACCTCTCTCTATTTATCTCTCTTCCCCCACCCTCTCCTAATTTATACAGTATTGTAAAAACTAGACCTCGATACCCATGTCTAAAAAAAACATCTTCCACGCCTTGAGTTGTCATGGGTTGGTCAGTTAGTCGCGGTTCTAACTTTACGGCAAAGGGTCGCCCCAATATGTTCCGTTCCTATGCCAGTGAATATCACACACTATGCCCCTCACTGCCCCATGTAAAAAGTGGAACAGACAGAAGTCTCGACAAACCAACAGCCCGGACGGGTATACTATGCGTAATGCCACTACCAGAATGTCAGTATAAAAGTCCGCCACGAAAAATACAGTTCATCGTCGATGGAAACGGCAGTCACTAGAAAGCCTAACAGCCTTACTGCACAAGGCAACCCAGTTAGTTCAGCGACCCGCCAGCCGCCAATTTTCTGAACATGCAGTTCACGCTACAAACAACTACGGACAGATGTAAAACCATTCCACATGAAATCCACAGCTCACAGTGTCACTCCACGCACTCAACTCAGTAGCTGGGCGACGGAACCATGTTGTATCGGGTATATGGTGCTACTTCCACACTCTTATAGACCAATGGTCACTGGATGATTTGTCATAATGTCGGATGATATAGGTTAAGCACGACTACTGTCTGTCCGTTATATGAGTGCAGTTTAAAATACATTGATTGATTATATTTAACTTCATAATGACACGTATAGCACACACGTGTCCTGAAATAGGGACCTATTGTGGGTCTGTTATGTGTCAACTATGATATCCTCTAGGCCTGTGATGTGTAAAACTATGATGTCCTCTAGGCCTGTGATGTGTAGAACTATGATGTCCTCTAGGCCTGTGATGTGTAGAACTATGATGTCCTCTAGGCCTGTGATGTATAGAACTATGATGTCCTCTAGGCCTGTGATGTGTAGAACTATGATGTCCTCTAGGTCTGTGGTGTGTAGAACTATGATGTCCTCTAGATCTGAGATGTGTAGAACTATGATATCCTCTAGATCTGAGATGTGTAGAACTATGATATCCTCTAGATCTGAGATGTGTAGAACTATGATATCCTCTAGATCTGAGATGTGTAGAACTGTGACATCCTCTAGGTCTGAGATGTGTAGAACTATGACATCCTCTAGGTCTGAGATGTGTAGAACTATGATATCCTCTAGGACTGAGATGTGTAGAACTGTGATATCCTCAAGGTCTGTGATGTGTAGAACTATGATATCCCCTAGTTCTGTGATGTGTAGAACTATGATATCCTCTAGGTCTGAGATGTGTAGAACTATGACATCCTCTAGGTCTGAGATGTGTAGAACTATGATATCCTCTAGGTCTGAGATGTGTCAACTATGACATCCTGTAGGTCTGTGATGTGTAGAACTATGATATCTTCTAGGTCTGTGATGTGTAGAACTATGATATCTTCTAGGTCTGTGATGTGTAGAACTATGATATCTTCTAGGTCTGTGATGTGTAGAACTATGATATCCTCTAGGTCTGTGATGTATAGAACTATCACATCTTCTAGATCCGTGATGTGTAGAGCTATCAAATTTTCTAGGTATGTGATGTGTAGAGCTATCACATTTTCTAGGTCGGTGATGTGTAAGGCTATCACAACCTCTTGGTCTGTGATGTGTGCGGCTATCACATTTTCTAGGTCTGTGATGTGTGCGGCTATCACATTTTCTAGGTCTGTGATGTGTGCGGCTATCACATTTTCTAGGTCTGTGATGTGTAGAGCTATCACATTTTCTAGGTCTGTGATGTGTAGAGCTATCACATTTTCTAGGTCGGTGATGTGTAAGACTATCACAACCTCTTGGTCTGTGATGTGTACGGCTATCACATTTTCTAGGTCTGTGATGTGTACGGTTATAACATTTTCTAGGTCTGTGATGTGTACGGCTATCACATTTTCTACGTCTGTGATGTGTACGGTTATCACATTTTCTAGGTCTGTGATGTGTACGGCTATCACATTTTCTAGGTCTGTGATGTGTAGAGCTATCACATTTTCTAGGTCTGTGATGTGTAGAGCTATCACATTTTCTAGGTCTTGTGAAGAGTGAGAATGTCTTTTGCCTTCATGGCTGTGTCCACTCGAGGCTAGCTTGTGAGTATCCAGTCTTGTTCTCTGTTCGCGGACCACAAACGCTGGTGTCCGACCCCTCATTACGACATTATCAGCCTAGTTCACTGTCAATTATACTAACGCGCCCACAGAATATGTTAACAGTGAAAATACGTACTTAGCAGAGGTTCTGGACAAATCTCAAAACTTTCAATCAGATAACGATGGGAACGATTAGTAGTGTGACTCTTCGCTGGCTGGTGAGTGAGGGACGGAGCGCATATGGGAATGTCCTGAGTGCAACAATGTCAGTTCTTAGCTCAACTTAACTCAATGCGTATTTAGTATTCAGGTATTTCTAAGTCTCCTGGCATAGTTGTAATCCGGTCGCTATAATGAGAAACTTTAGCGCGAAGTTAACAAGATGGGTAGTGCCGCCCTTTACATTTCGGCAGATGCAGCATGTCTTTACAGGTGTAAATTAGCATGCACACAATGAGGCGTGCGGAATGGTGTAGCATAGAGTCTGGTGTAAATTTCAGCAGTGATAACATAAACAAAGTAGACATTATTTGTCTGGTGGTTGCAAACAGTTCGTGTTTAAAGGGAGAACTGTGTTGTTTGATCGTCTTATTGCACGTGTCACATTTGTCTGTACGTCCGTCTGTTTGTCTGTTTGTCTTTCTACCTGTCCGTCCGTCCGTCCGTGTAACTACCTGCCTATCTATCAACCAACCTACCTACCTACCCACTTACCAACCAGTCTACCTACCTACCTACCTACCAATCTACCCACCTACCTACCTACCAACCAACCTACCAATCTACCTACCTACCTACCAACCAACCAGTCTGTCTCTCTGTCTATCTGTTTATCTTTCTCTCTCCTTCTGCTTGTATGTCTGTCTGCTTGTCCGCCTGACCGTCCATACGTCAGTCTGTCTGTCCTTCCGTTTGTCTCACACAATCTCATTCTATGTCCCCGTCTCTGTCTGTCTGTCTGTCTGTCTGTCTGTCTGCCTGCCTGTCTATAGGAAACATTCAATAGCCCTGCTCTCTGATATTATTTATGCCCACACATATACACAGACATCCCATAATTCTCCTACTCCCTTACTGACCGCAGGCACTGTTCCTGTCTTAAGAGACAAACAGCCTTACCTGGATAACTAACAGTGTCCCTGTCTCCAGGTACACACCCACTGCATTAACATAACTAGAGCCTAGTCTGTTACCCAATGACAGATACACAGACCTCCCATGAAGGTTTCCTGGCTTCACCTGAGCGTGTCCATGTCAAGCCTGTTCGAGTCATCTATCAGCACAGTCAGAAATGAATATTTTTTATCAGCCATAAGGGACACCGGCCGATTTATCTATCCAGGCAGTGAGCTTCGAGTTATTAACGATGTCTTTATTCTTACTGGTCATCTGTACGAGCTGCAAGTTGTAATGGGGATGCGGAGACAGGAATATACCGGAGTGCAATGGCAATGACAGGTCTGTTGTTATGCATAGTGAGAATTGACATGATTTCTTGTTCTTGTTCTTCTTATTCTTGTTCTTATTCTGCTGCTCCTTTTCCTCCTCTCTCTTCCCCTATCTTATTCTCCTTCTTCTGTAAAATATTTACATATGTGGCTATACTGAGATATCATTGGTTACAATGACTGAGGTTTCAGTCTTTGCTTACAGTGGGAGATATCTCCTTTCTTTTCTTCAGTGGTAGATGTCTCCTTCTTTGGCTACAGTGGGAAATATATCCTTCCTTGGCTACAGTGGGAGATATCCTCTTCCTTGGCTAGGAGTGGGAAATATATCAATATACAATATACAATGACAGGTCTGTTGTTATGCATAGTGAGAATTGACATGATTTCTTGTTCTTGTTCTTCTTATTCTTGTTCTTATTCTGCTGCTCCTTTTCCTCCTCTCTCTTCCCCTATCTTATTCTCCTTCTTCTGTAAAATATTTACATATGTGGCTATACTGAGATATCATTGGTTACAATGACTGAGGTTTCAGTCTTTGCTTACAGTGGGAGATATCTCCTTTCTTTTCTTCAGTGGTAGATGTCTCCTTCTTTGGCTACAGTGGGAAATATATCCTTCCTTGGCTACAGTGGGAGATATCCTCTTCCTTGGCTAGGAGTGGGAAATATATCAATATACAATATACAATGACAGGTCTGTTGTTATGCATAGTGAGAATTGACATGATTTCTTGTTCTTGTTCTTCTTATTCTTGTTCTTATTCTGCTGCTCCTTTTCCTCCTCTCTCTTCCCCTATCTTATTCTCCTTCTTCTGTAAAATATTTACATATGTGGCTATACTGAGATATCATTGGTTACAATGACTGAGGTTTCAGTCTTTGCTTACAGTGGGAGATATCTCCTTTCTTTTCTTCAGTGGTAGATGTCTCCTTCTTTGGCTACAGTGGGAAATATATCCTTCCTTGGCTACAGTGGGAGATATCCTCTTCCTTGGCTAGGAGTGGGAAATATATCCTTCCTTGGCTACAGTGGGAGATATCCCCTTCCTTGGCTACAGTGGTGGACATCCCCTTCCTTGGCTACAGTGGGAGATATCCCCTTCCTTGGCTACAGTGGGAGATATCCCCTTCCTTGGCTACAGTGGTGGATATCCCCTTCCTTGGCTACAGTGGTGGACATCCCCTTCATTGGCTACAGTGGGGGATATCCCCTCCCTTGGCTACAGTGGGAGATATCACCTTCCTTGGTTACAGAGGGGTATATCTCCATCCTTGGTTACAGAGGGATATATCTTCTCCCTTGGTCACATTGGCAGATATAATTATCCTTGGTTACGTTGGCAGATTTCTTTATCCGCGCCCGACTGCTTTGAACTCAAGTGTAGTCCACACACACTACTTCTAGTAGCACTGGACTGACTTTTTTGTGGCTTAGCTTTCCCTATTACTAGTGTCCCTCGCCATCAGGCGAACTCACTCCGACTTTAGAAGTAAATGAAGGTGATGAAAAATAAAACAAAGTAAAGAGATTTGTCCCGGGCTGTGAGACTAGTGTGTGTGTGGTGCTAGGCTCTGTATTGTTATACACCAATCATCACTTGATGGGTGATGCCGTGAATGTCACTCTTCCTCCTTTACACCCCATGCAATTTTCTGGTACCCGGCTTATATATTCAGGTTGACATGTAATGGTGCATGAAGAAGTACTTAGCCTGCGACAATTCAAGACACAGATATGTCGGCGACAAAAGAGTTCCAGTGGCACGACATGGAATATTGCTTACCTAGCAAATCCATTACGTGGGAAGTCCGAATCAAAACCTCACTGAGTGGGCGTTAAAGGTGGAAAAAGTATCCCAGTAGCACGAAATAACTTGTTCCTGCAGCGATGTTCTGTAGTCATTTGGAGGTGACAGGTTCGAATCCCGATCTGTAAATATTGCTTTCAAATATTATGTTGTCTAGTGCGTCTTCTAATCTCTACTTCCTTCTTCTCCCTCTATGAGTGCCAAACAATACTATGTGTGTTTAGTTATGGACTGTCGTAGTGGCCTCAAAGGGTTCCCAATTAATTTCCAGTTTAGACTAGTACGACAGGAGAGCCCAATCAATTAAAATAACAATCCCCACTCGAAGGGGACTTGAACACATAACGATAGGGACAGGAGGCAAGTATCCCAACACCTACGCCACACTGCACCCAATGAAAGTGAATGTTACCAACATTTAGAAAAAGAAAAAAGAGATACATCTTTTATTGTCCAATAAATAGCCAACAAGGACGCACATCTACAGCCCTACAACCACTCCACAAGGAACCATGTGTGGCCTGCAACTGGATACCTAACCCACACGTCAGGAATGCGTGGTTATGTACACTCCAACTGTGCTATTGCTCTTGTGGCCGGTAAGCCGATACCCAGGCGATTTGTACAGGGTGTAAGCGTGTCTTCCCAGTAGAGGAGAACACAAAAGGGACCGTCAGACTTGACGAATGAGGTGTGGGAAGCGGAAGGATGATAAGGAGCTGCCAAGACTGTGACACCCACACCATGGAGCCTGCGAAATACAAGCTGGCTGTGTGCAGAGGTTCGTATCAAGAAGATCGGGTGGTCCAGGGTTAGGGTACCATCACAGTGAAGCAGGTCAGTTGGAGAAGGTCACTCTCACATAATCCCGTCACAACGATTCTATACCCTTGCCGGCATCCATGTCATGTGCTTGTTCGTTTTCAATGTGTTTTAATTGTCCTGTAGCCATCTTTGAAACATGACTGTCTTGGCATTTGTAAAGAAGGTAATTTGCTATTGCTTTCCTTGTAGTTTTGTCAGTTGCAATGAGAAAAAGAGTGCTGAGGTGCTACATAGAACCTGTACTTTTGTATGGATGTGAAACGTGGCCAATGAGCAGACAAGATAAAAAAACAAACCATCTAATGGCTGTGAAAATGTGGTATCTGAGAAAAATGCAAAGAATTCCATGGACAGATAGAAAAACCAATGAGCATGTCCTACAAGAAGCACGTGAAAACAGTAATCTTACTGCGTGCAGAGACGTACAAAGTGATGTGGCACTTCCATATCGCAGAGGATACGTCAATAAGCTTCAGGGATACTGACTTTAAAGAAAGTCAGTATCGGGGCCTTGACGAAGTCGTTAGGAGGTTGCGCTAATAATTTCAAAACGCGGTGGGACGAGGATTCGGCGTCTGCGTTGGTCGCCCTCTAAGAGAGGAAAACAGTGGCCACATACATCTCCGCGCATTACGACCTACAAACATGTGAAGATCCTATTATAAAAAGTTTGTTTACTTTTGTCTGCCCCAATGTAAAATTCCATATCTCAGTAACCAACTGAGGGAAAATGATGAGATTTAGCATATAACCTTATCATTATGTCCACCCAAAAAAAAATTTTTGTTCTGGAGATTGTACAGCAGATTTCTAAGTTTGTTTATATGCGGTATATAATTTACGGGTCAGAAATGAAGTGCATATTATTAAATGTATTACGTCTTCACACGGAAACATTAGCGCTGAATAGTACATTTTCACGTGGGACATGAGATTGGCCTTATGACAAGAGCCTCGCGTAGTGGAAAGGGGCATTACTGTAAAACAAGTTTGTTAGCGAGAAATCACTAGTTTTTCACGAAAACATCAAAGAAATGTCGCCGCTTTCCGTGATGTAAGTTGCTTTTGGACCTATCAAAGACATATTCCTTGGGTGAGGGTAAATATAAGACGGCAGGAAACATTTCATAACGATGCAAAAGACAGTTTTCAAAATAATTGATCGTGAATGAAGGCATTCATTTCTGGACAGACTTTACTAGGCATACTCGTAAAAGATTCCTACTACCGGACATGAATTTATTTTTTTTTGTTTTTTGTTTTTTAATGAAACGAAGAAGTTTGAAGCTGGCCGTTAGCAGTACATACATAAGGAAGATAAGATATGAACATCTATAGGGACATGATAGCAGTACATACACAAGGAAGATAAGATATGAACACCTATAGGGACATGTCAGCAGTACATACACAAGGAAGATAAGATATGAACATCTATAGGGACATGTCAGCAGTACATACACAAGGAAGATAAGATATGAACATCTGTCGGGACATGTCAGCAGTACATACATAAGGAAGATAAGATATGAACATCTATAGGGACATGATAGCAGTACATACACAAGGAAGATAAGATATGAACATCTGTCGGGACATGTCAGCAGTACATACACAAGGAAGATAAGATATGAACATCTATAGGGACATGATAGCAGTACATACATAAGGAAGATAAGATATGAACATCTGTCGGGACATGTCAGCAGTACATACACAAGGAAGATAAGATATGAACATCTATAGGGACATGTCAGCAGTACATACACAAGGAAGATAAGATATGAACATCTGTCGGGACATGTCAGCAGTACATACACAAGGAAGATAAGATATGAACATCTGTCGGGACATGTCAGCAGTACATACACAAGGAAGATAAGATATGAACATCTGTCGGGACATGTCAGCAGTACATACACAAGGAAGATAAGATATGAACATCTATAGGGACATGATAGCAGTACATACATAAGGAAGATAAGATATGAACATCTGTCGGGACATGTCAGCAGTACATACACAAGGAAGATAAGATATGAACATCTATAGGGACATGTCAGCAGTACATACACAAGGAAGATAAGATATGAACATCTGTCGGGACATGTCAGCAGTACATACACAAGGAAGATAAGATATGAACATCTGTCGGGACATGTCAGCAGTACATACACAAGGAAGATAAGATATGAACATCTGTCGGGACATGTCAGCAGTACATACACAAGGAAGATAAGATATGAACATCTATAGGGACATGATAGCAGTACATACATAAGGAAGATAAGATATGAACATCTGTCGGGACATGTCAGCAGTACATACACAAGGAAGATAAGATATGAACATCTATAGGGACATGTCAGCAGTACATACACAAGGAAGATAAGATATGAACATCTGTCGGGACATCTCAGCAGTACATACACAAGGAAGATAAGATATGAACATCTGTCGGGACATGTCAGCAGTACATACACAAGGAAGATAAGATATGAACATCTATAGGGACATGATAGCAGTACATACACAAGGAAGATAAGATATGAACATCTGTCGGGACACACGACGCTAGCAATATTTGTATACGACATCTGAATGGAAACCTATGAAAGAATGCAATCAGAAGAAAAACAATATAATTAACTTGATGCGGATTCAACAGCACCTACCTTTTTCTTTTCTCTGATTCTGTCATATAAAATCCGACAGATTAAGATTCCTTTGGCCACGTAAAACAAGGAGATCCTTACACAGATACTAAAAAGGTATACAGCGAGCACACCCAAAGCACAACACAAAGACGATCTTCAGGAACGCAATGGTATGAACGGGGAGAACGAGCTGACAATATACTCAGTGTCCTAGCTTTGAGCAACATCATTAGGGATAGAAATAGGCGGGAGCAAATCGGGTTTGCAGCGAAATGTCTTTCAGATCCAGCAAACTGAAAGAGTTAAAACAAAGGATTTCGGGTGTAAGCTACAGACATCCACGGTATGCTAAAATGAAAGTAACAGTCGCGCCTCTCTGTCCTTCATTCTAGAGTAGGGCCGAGGTGTCTCTAACAATGAAACTATGTTGGCTTGTTATGATCACCAAATTACAGGATAGAAATTCTTGGACAAAAGTGTGTGCCTTGTTAACTTCTGGAGATAAAAACGCCAACGCCATGTTAGATGAAGAAGATAAGAACCAGCGAACAGCGCGGAAACCCAGCACAGAGTGGAATGGAGGGGCGCATCCACAGATCGGCATGTACCGACAGGGAAAGACAACGCTCAAGAAGTTTTGGGGTAATTGTTTTCGGTAAATGAGATGAGATTTGGTTTCACATTCGAAGGAGAAAAGTGAAACTGCTTTGCTTGGGGTCGGGTTTGTGTTTGGTTAGGACGGGGATTCTGAAACGCTGAGACAAGGACCGCTGTCTATGTGGTTAGGGCAGGGATTCTGAAACGCTGAGACAAGGACCACTGTGTTTCTGGCTATGTGTCAGAGATTCCGAAACGTGTTACAAAATGGACTGAGTGTCTGACATTTTCAAAACTTGCTATGAGAACCGATGGGTATTTGATTAAGCTAAGAATTCTCAATGTTGCGGTAAGTGTGGGTGCCTGCTTGATATACAAAATAAATGGTGTTGCCTTATTACCTTGTTAATGTTGATGCACGTGAATTTGCTCCATGAAGTTGTCAGGAAAAAGAGACATTGCAGGCACAAATATTGTCTTGACTGGCTCTTTGCCGTCTTGACAAACTGTAGTCGGTTAAATGGAGTTATACCTCCCCATAGCACAAAGCCCGGGCCGAACTTAAGAGACTATGTGTTGTCTATGCAGCATTCTCTCTCTCTCTCTCTCTCTCTCTCTCTCTCTCTCTCTCTCTCTCTTTCTCTCTCTCTCTCTCTCTCTTTCTCGCTGTCGTTCCTCGTCTTTCTGTCGGCATGCACAATTTACTCCAGAGGAAAGGTAACATCAATACAATCTGGAAAAAGACAAGCCGCAGAAGCTGCCGGATCAGCAAAGCGATGCTCTAACTTCCGCCTGTCAGAGCTTCATTCTTAGACCAGTTTCCGACCAAGGCTTAGGGTCTGGTCTACCTTGCCATGACATTTAGTCTTTAGGTTGCATTTCCTCGCACTAGGATACGGCTTGTATCCTCCCAGTTGCGCTCTAAGCTGTTGGCCAACATTCTGCGCTAACAGATAGTACCGTCTACTGTCATACGGTAGCAGAGTCAGATCACACTTTCAAAAATTCGCTTACTGAAAAGTAAATGTGTGGTCTGTTGTTCCAAATGATTGTAATTCTTTTTGAATGAGTGACCTTATTGCTGAAACAACCGGGAGCATTGGGGAAGTTGTGTATAAGAAGGCTGTTGAGAATATCCTGGACAAAGGATAAAACAAAAATCACACGAGTATCGTCAGTTGTAAGTTTGAGTAGATCATTGATCAAAACAGGACAGAAGGAAAATATAGATCCTAGCTACAAAAACCATAAGAAAAAGGAAGATGGAAAATATAGAACATAGCTACAAAATAAGAAAAGGAAGATGGAAAATATAGAACACAACTACAAAACCATAAGAACAGGACAGATGGAAAATATAGATCATATGCTTCTTCTGCGTTCATCCGGAGAGTTTTTTTTTTTCGGACGTGATTACGCTGTGCCTGTTTACAGTAGGACTGCGTTTTTGCGCCGTTAGGCAGACACAGCCGACTTATGCGGGCATTTGTTGATACTGGGTTAACCTTCCCAGGGGTTTCGTAGGACGTTTGACTGTGACTGTTGTGGTGTTATCCCCCATCCCAGCTGGCCCATTTAGAACAGCCAAAGACATCCTGGTCAGCCCTCAAGGGAAGGCAGGGGCAGACCATGGGCATTCCCCGTCATCCAAGGAGGCTTCCAAAATTGCAGAGCCGACACACAGCACTCTGGTACTGGGCTCACCCAAGGAATCGTCACGTCCTGCACATGGCTGCTTAGCCTCACTTCCGTATATTGGGCCTTCTGTTTACCATAGGCTGTTCCTCCGGAAACCAGAAGAATGAAGCCTACAGCTGACTCCACACAGCGAGCTTTCGATTCGGACTTTCCACATAATGGATTTACTATCCAAACAATATTCCATTTTGTGCCCCTGGGACACTTTTTGCATCACTGATGATCCCACACAATGAGCTTTGATTCAGACTTTCCACGTAATGGATTTTATAGATCAGTGGTTCTCAACCGGTGGGGAATTCCCTCCCCCCCCCCCCCCCGGGGGAATTTTAGGGTTTCCAGGGGGGGGGGGGAGAATGAAGACCATTTCAAGATCGCATTAATACAAGAACCGATTACTTGATGTTGTTTTTCCCTTCATACATTACAGTTAAGTACGTCTCATCCTTCTAAAATTAATTTTATAAAGTTAGTAGACCCACACATCATGTTTTATGTGGATGTCTAGACTTGTTTTAGTATGTGCTATTAAATTTACCTTACATTTTTACGTTTACTGTATAGAGGTGGGGGGATGTTTAGATAGGAAATACGAAAGGGGGGGGGGGTGGAATGACGTTCTGAAAATACGGTGAAGGGGGGCACGGGCGAAAAAAGGTTGAGAACCACTGATATAGATCATATCTACACAACAATAAGAAAAGGACAGATGGAAAATATAGATCATAGCTACCAAAGAAGTAGTTTCCGTGGCCAAGTGATTATTCCTCATGCCTCGCGCTTCGAAGCTTCTGGGTTCGATGTCTGGCCACATTGTTTGGTTCACAAGTGTAATTTTTTAAAAGACTTCTGGGGGTCGTCGCTGAAGCCACGGAGTTCGTACTGTGTTCGACGTTTTCGACAGCCCGCACTGCTGAAAGAGACCGATCCATATGGGATAAAACCCGGTGCAATGAAGCCGAGCCTCTTGCCTTGAACCCCTCCCCCGCCTCCCGTCATTTCTTGTAGCTGTTCTGTGGCGAAGGGGCTGCGGATGCAATTCGTAATCTAGCATACCGCGTTCGAAATACATCTGCAAAGCGATTTCGCAGCGGCCGCTTTGCGTTGGTTTTCATACATTTGTGTGAGGAACACGACGCTAAAGAAGACCGTTTGGAGGTTGACGGCGTGGTTTTTAAGCCACTCTACCCCATTAAGCTATTTCTTGTGTATCATAGGAAGAAGAGTATCGAAAAGAAAGTAGCCTAACGGCGCTGCCCGGGCAACATTTCGAGTTAAAAATCTACCCAAAGTATTTCAGGGCCCTCACCGGTGCTACGGAGTTCTTGCATTGAGCTGCGATTCTCCGGATTCAGGTTTGAGTTAGGAGTAGAACGGAGTACTTATGGGTTACACCCGTGTGCGGTGATGTTGTTCTGTCGACTAAACTAAACTAAACTAACCTAAACTAAACTAAGGAAGAAGAGTAATGGAGGAAAACAAGAGGAAGAATAATAACATTTAGACAGACAACGATGTGCGTGGATAGGCTGAACACTCAAATAATGCTGTTATCAATGTAACCATGGTTAGATTATCAAAGAACAGACATATAAGTGGATCGTCGTGATTGCCGTTACCTATGTCAGGTCAAGGGATGGGTGTGTCCAGTTAAAATACTGATTGCCATGATTGCATGACTCGCTAAAGGACCACCTGTACATTTGTGTTGTCCAGTGTGTCCCCTGATGCATAGTTATCTCCCTCTGTTGTCTACACTTGTCAATCAGTAATTATACACTGATAAATCTGGTCTATAGTTATTTCAATGCACTTATATGACTGAAATCTGATTGTTAAATAAATGAGATGTATTCAATTTTAAAGGCTTAGAGTCTCCATAATCAAGATCCTTAACATACCATTATACACAAGGATCGTTATCATACCAACATAAATCAACATTCTTACCATATCATTATACAAGAAGATCGTAATAATACCATTATACAAGGACATCGGTATCATACCATTATATGGCAAGATCGTTATACCATTCTATATCTAGGTCGTTATATTACCATTATACACCAAGATCGTTATAAGATTCTATACCAAGATCGTTATATTACCATTATACATGAAGGTCGTTATACCATTCTATACCAAGATCGTTATATAAGGTGTGGCCAAACAAGAACACTACGCAGGAAGCCAAAGAAGACTGATAAACCAACACAGAACTGGTGTCGTTTTCCGCTATCCGCTGCGGGATTTGCTGAGGAGGGGATCCGAGCACTTATAAACTGAATGGTTCGATGTGCAATGAGGATGATCTGTCGACTAACCAACCAACCAACCAACCAACCAACCAACCAACCAACCATCAATCCAACCAACCAACCAACCAACCATCCAACCAATCAACCAACCAACCAACCAATCATCCAATCAATCAACCAACCAACCAGCCAACCAACCATCCAACCAACTAACTCGTTATACTACCATTATACATGAAGTTCGGTATCATACCATTATACACCAAGATTCTTACCACATCACTATACAACAAGGTCTTTATCATACCATTGCACAAAACGACCATCATCATCATCATCATCATCCAAGATTCTTACCACATCACTATACAACAAGGTCTTTATCATACCATTGCACAAAACGACCATCATCATCATCATCACTTTTCTGGACTCTGACAATCATCATCATCATCATCATCATCATCATCATCATCATCATCATCATCATCATCATTATCATCATCATCAGAAGAAGAAGAAGAAGAAGAAGAAGAAGAAGAAGAAGAAGATGAAGAAGAAGAAGATGAAAAATAGGAAGCAGAAGAACAAACAAACGAACGGAATTTATTTTTAAAGGGTAACAAATTGGGCACGCAGGCACGTCTTACAATTGGCCCTTCCAATCACTCATCTTTCGTTCATCAATAGTGCATAGGAAAAACATTGTCAAATGAATTTTGTAAACATAAACAATGCATATTACCATGTTATGAGTCACATCCACCACCCACCCACACATCCCCCACACCCACACCCACACATTCCCCACACCCACACCCATTCACCCACACATCCCCCACACGACAGCACACACACCCCAGGCACACATACATACCCCCACCCATCCACCACATCCCCACACCTACACATCTCCTCACCGACACACACTCCCACGAACCACACACCCCAAGCACACATACATTCCCCAACTCACACATTCCCCACCCACACACATCTCCCCACCCACTCACATATCCTCCACCCGTCCCATTACCCACCAACAATCACCGACCCACATATCCTCCTCCACCCACACACCTCCAACCACCCAGCCAAACACACACCCCTCAACCACACATCCCCCACGCACACACACATCTCCCATCTCACATATAACGCACCAACCTACACACAAGTTCCGCACCCACCCACATAATCTCCCATCTCCCTCAGCCCACTCACAGATCCCGAGCCCACCCATACAAACATCCCCCACCATCTCCTAACCTACACACACTCACCTACCCACATATCCTCTACCCTCCCACACATCCTCTACCCACCCACCTATCCTCCAGCCACACATCCTTTAACCGCATTCCCCTACCCATATACACACACATCCCCACCCACACACACATCTCCCCACCCATACACACATCCCTCACACACATCCCCACCCACCAACACATCCCCCATTCACAAACACACACCTCCCATGCACGCACACCCCCCCACCCCCCCCCCCCCCACTCATACACTCATCCCGCTCACACATCCCTCCACACACGTACTTATCCCTCAACCACTAACACCCACACATCCCTCACTTACTCATCAACACATACATCTCCCATCTATACACCCACACTCACACACCCCAACCACCCATCCAAACACACATCTCCCACCCTCACACACATCCACACCCACCCGCACACCCACACCCAACCACACCCCACCCACACAGACACATCCTTTATCCACACCCATCTTCCCTCCCACACAACACTACACCCACACACATCCCCAAGACAAATCCCTCACCCACACACCTAACAATACACACACATTCCTCACCCATCCACCCAAACATCCCACACCCACACACATCCCTCACCCACACACACATCACACGCCCACAACCACCCCCACCTGCATACATCTCCAATCCACCACATATCCCCCACACCCACATATCCCCACCCACATATATATTCCACACTCATCCCATAACCCACTAACAATCATCCACCCACATATCCTCCTCCACCCACTCACCCACAACCGCCTAGCCAAAGACACATCCCTCACCCACACACACATCTCCCCGCCAACCCATACATCCCGCACGTACCCACACACAAACCCCGCACCCATCCACACAATCCCACCCGCCCACCCACACATCCTGAGCCCACGCACACACACCACGAATCCACCCACACACACATCCCACACCATCCCCCAACCTACTATTATGAACAAACTCCCACATTTCACACACAAATACAGTGACGATTGTCGTGAGCATTCTCACAAAATTGTAAAAAAAATTGAGAAAAATTGTACATATACATTTTGTAACTTAAAAATTAGTGATGCAGAAGAAGAAGAAGTAGAAGAAGAAGAACCCCTCTGCCGTGCGTCCACCTTGACGAGGTAGAGGGGCTTGAGCGTTCCAATGACCCCAAGAGCTATGCCGACGGTAGCACAGCTACTGGTAGGGTCACCCATGTCGGACAGGTCAAGGGAGAGGGACCAGACGAAGTGACGCACAAACCTGCTGCCTTGTAGGTAGACTGGGGACAGTCAAAGGCTAGGGAAAGCATCCCGAACAAATGCTTGTCGAAATCGGATGTACTGAGCCACAGGCTTGACAAAGAAGTGCAACGTAACTTTATCATTTCATGATGCCACAGATGAAAATTAATCGTTATGGTGCTAATCCCGTGAAGTCCCATCAGGCGGTGATAGTGCCGGGCCCCCTGCCTCGAGGGGGTCCACCCATGACTACTGGTGGTCACCTTCCTCTGTGCTGTGGAGTCAAGGCACAGAGGAGTAGGTTAAGAGCTATTGACCAAACACCCCGGACACTCAACATACTACAATGGAATGCAGAAGGAGTTTATAACAAGAAAGCCTCCCTAACACAGCGTCTTCATAAAGATAGAATAGATGTGGCATGCATTCAAGAGACACACCTCAACGCCAATCGCACATTTTCAGTCGAGGGATATCAGGCCACACGTTTCGACCGCGAAGGACACAAAGGAGGAGTTGTAATACTTACACGAAATACAATACCTTGCAGCGAAGTATCTGTGATCTCTGACAACCAAACGGAAATTATAGGTGTTGATATAATGATAAAGGACGTGAAAATAAGAATTTACAATCTATATAGCCCAGCAGATAAGGATCTTACACTCTCAAACATGGAAATAACTGACACAAATTGCATTGTTGTCGGAGACTTTAATAGCCGTTCAGAAAGATGGGGATACCCAGATACTGACAAAAGAGGAGATGAAGTGGAGGACTGGGAAATAGACTCAAATCTCCATCTACTTAACAAAGCGGATGACACACCGAGCTTCTACTCCAGAAGATGGATTACCACTTCTACTCCAGACTTAGCTTTCTGCACAGGAGACATCCTCCACAAAATCGATCGCCATGTGCTGGACCAATTAGCAGGTAGTGACCACAGACCAATCAAGCTTGTAATAAATATGGAGTATGTTCCACAGGAGCAAAAGCCTTTGCCCCGTTGGAATTACAAACGAGCAGATTGGGACAGATTTGCCATACTAACAGACAAATATTGTGAAAACGTAAATACACGATATGGCAACATGAAGCAAATGGTGGAAAGTCTAAACAGAGCAATAATACAGGCGGCCACTGAGTCTATTCCAAGAGGAGCAAGGAAAAATTACAAACCATACTGGACTGAAGAACTACAAATTTTGGAGGACAAAGTTGAAGATGCTAGGAAGACCGCAGAGAGAGAACAAACAACTGAAGCGAACATCTCTCTCAAAGCCATCTCAGCAAAATATAAAAGAACAGTAAATCAAACAACAAGAGATTGTTGGAGGAAAAAAACAGAAAACCTGAATTTTGACAGGGATGGAAACAAACTATGGAAACTAGTGAAAGCCATGAACAATGAAGGACCTAGAAACAAACAAATAACAATTAAACAAGGAAATGCCTTGCTTACAGGAAAAAAGGCTGCAAATGCACTAATGGAACACTATGCCAGTGCAAACCACATTGATATTACAGCCGAACAGAAGAAAGCAATCAAAGATAAACAGATACATCATACATATACAGAGACAGCAGCAGAATATATGATGGCAAATCTAACAATGGAAGAAATGGAACAGGCAATGAATACCCTAAAAAAGAAGACATCACCAGGAAAGGATGGAATCACAAATGAAATGCTAATAGGACTAGGCACTAAGGCAAAAAAGAAACTACTAGCAGTCCTAAATTACAGCTGGAAGAGGGGAATAGTCCCACAGGCATGGAAGGAAGCTATACTAATACCAGTCCCAAAGAAAGGAAAAGACCTGGAAGAACCAAATGGCTATCGACCTATCAGTCTTCTTAGCTGTGTAGGAAAATTAATGGAACGCATTATCAATGGCAGGCTAACATGGCATCTGGAAGAAAACCAACTCTTAACACCTCACCAAGCAGGATTCAGAAAGTACAGATCTACTGAAGATCAAATAACCTATATAGCTCAGGAAATAGAGGATGCCTTCCAAGAGAAAAAGCACACACTAGCAGTCTGGATAGATTTAGAAAAAGCATTTGATAAAGTATGGAAGGAAGGACTGAAAGTAAAACTGCAAAAAATGCATGTTTGCGGGAAAATGTACAAATGGATCAGCCACTACCTTGAGAACAGAACTGCCAGGACAAAAGTACAAGGACAAACCAGCAAAATGATGCTGTTGGAGCAAGGTGTCCCCCAAGGAGGAGTTCTTTCACCAACATTATTCCTAGCATATATAAACGACATCACGGAAAATTTTCCAGCCAGAGTACACACATCATCCTTTGCAGATGACCTAGCCATATGGACATCTGAAGAATATATTAGTACAGCTAACAGCAGAATACAGCAAGCCTTATTAGCGCTAGAGGACTGGTCAAAATCATGGCTAGTGAAGATAAGTGAGGAGAAAACAACATGCACAGTGTTCTCCCTCTCAACTAAAACTCAGCAACCTAAGCTGGTATTGAATGGAAAAATCCCCTCTGCTGTGTGTCCACCGTGACGAGGTAGAGGGGCTTGTGCGTCCCAATGACCCCAAGAGCTATGCCGACGGTAGCACAGCTACTGGTAGGGCCACCCATGTCGGACAGGTCAAGGGAGAGGGACCAGACGAAGAGACACACAAACCTGCTGCCTTGTAGGTAGACTGGGGACAGTCAAAGGCTAGGGAAAGCACCCCAAATACATGCTTGTCGAAATCGGATGTACTGAGCCACAGGCTTGACAAAGCAGTGCAACGTGAAACCTGCTGCCTTGTAGGTAGACTGGGGACAGTCAAAGGCTAGGGAAAGCATCCCGAATAAATGCTTGTCGAAATCGGATGTACTGAGCCACAGGCTTGACAAAGCAGTGCAACGTAACTTAATTCATGATGTCACAAATCAAAATTAATCGATATGGTGCTAATCCCGTGAAGTCCCATCAGGCGGTGATAGTGCCGGGCCCCCTGCCTCGAGGGGGTCCACCCATGACTACTGGTGGTCACCTTCCCCTGTGCTGTGGAGTCAAGGCACAGAGGAGTAGGTTAAGAGCTATTGACCAAATACCCCGGACACTCAACATACTACAGTGGAATGCCGAAGGAGTTTACAAGAAGAAAGACTCCCTAACACAGCGTCTTCATAAAGATAGAATAGATGTGGCATGCATTCAAGAGACACACCTCAACGCCAATCACAAATTCTCAGTCAGAGGATATCAGGCCACACGTTTCGACCGCGAAGGACACAAAGGAGGAGTTCTAATACTTACACGAAATACAATACCTTGCAGCGAAGTATCTGTGATCTCTGACAACCAAACGGAAATTATAGGTGTTGATATAATGATAAAGGACGTGAAAATAAGAATCTACAATCTGTATAGCCCAGCAGATAAGGATCTTACACTCTCAAACATGAAAATAACTGACACAAACTGCATTATTGTCGGAGACTTTAATAGCCGTTCAGAAAGATGGGGATACCCAGATACTGACAAAAGAGGAGATGAATTGGAGGACTGGGAAATAGACTCAAATCTCCATCTACTCAACAAAGCGGATGACACACCGAGCTTCTACTCCAGAAGATGGCTTACCACTTCTACTCCAGACTTAGCTTTCTGCACAGGAGACATCCTCCACAAAATCGATCGCCATGTGCTGGATCCAATTAGCAGGTAGTGACCACAGACCAATCAAGCTTGAAATGAATATGGAGTATGTTCCACAGGAGCAAAAGCCCTTGCCCCGCTGGAATTACAAACGAGCAGATTGGGACAGATTTGCCATACTAACAGACAAATATTGTGAAAACATAAATACACGATATGGCAACATAAAGCAAATGGTGGAAAGTCTAAACAGAGCGATAATACAGGCAGCCACTGAGTCCATTCCAAGAGGAGCGAGGAAAAATTACAAACCATACTGGACTGAAGAACTACAAAGTTTGGAGGACAAAGTTGAAGATGCCAGGAAGACAGCAGAGAGAGAACAAACAATTGAAGCAAACATCTCTCTCAAAGCCATCTCAGCAAAATATAAAAGAACAGTAAATCAAACAACAAGAGATTGTTGGAGGGAAAAAACAGAAAACCTGAATTTTGACAGGGATGGAAACAAACTATGGAAACTAGTGAAAGCCATGAACAATGAAGGACCTAGAAACAAACAAATAACAATTAAACAAGGAAATGCCTTGCTTACAGGCAAAAAGGCTGCAAATGCACTAATGGAACACTATGCAAATGCAAACCACATTGATATTACAACCGAACAGAAGAAA
This sequence comes from Cepaea nemoralis, assembly GCA_014155875.1. NCBI lineage: Eukaryota > Metazoa > Mollusca > Gastropoda > Stylommatophora > Helicidae > Cepaea > Cepaea nemoralis. The sequence continues at coordinate 78,919 of JACEFZ010012910.1, forward strand.
GCAATCAAAGACAAACAGATACATCATAGAAATACAGAGACAGCAGCAGAATATATGATGGCAAATCTAACAATGGAAGAAATGGAACAGGCAATGAATACCCTAAAAAAGAAGAAATCACCAGGAAAGGATGGAATCACAAATGAAATGCTAATAGGACTAGGCACCAAGGCAAAGAAGAAACTACTAGCAGTCCTAAATAACAGCTGGAAGAGAGGAATAGTCCCACAGGCATGGAAGGAAGCTATACTAATACCAGTCCCAAAGAAAGGAAAAGACCTGGAAGAACCAAATGGCTATCGACCTATCAGTCTACTTAGCTGTGTAGGAAAATTAATGGAACGCATTATCAATGGCAGGCTAACATGGCATCTGGAAGAAAACAAACTCTTAACACCACACCAAGCAGGATTCAGAAAATACAGATCCACTGAAGATCAAATAACCTATATAGCTCAGGAAATAGAGGATGCCTTCCAAGAGAAAAAGCACACACTAGCAGTCTGGATAGATTTAGAAAAAGCATTTGATAAAGTATGGAAGGAAGGACTGAAAGTAAAACTGCAAAACATGCATGTTTGTGGAAAAATGTATAAATGGATCAGCCACTACCTTGAGAACAGAACTGCCAGGACAAAAGTACAAGGACAAACAAGCAAAATGATGCTGCTGGAGCAAGGTGTCCCCCAAGGAGGAGTTCTTTCACCAACATTATTCCTAGCATATATAAATGACATCACAGAAAATTTTCCAGCCAGAGTACACACATCCTCCTTTGCAGATGACCTAGCCATATGGACATCTGAAGAATATATTAGTACAGCTAACAGCAGAATACAGCAAGCCTTATTAGCGCTAGAGGACTGGTCAAAATCATGGCTAGTGAAGATAAGTGAGGAGAAAACAACATGCACAGTGTTCTCCCTCTCAAATAAAACTCAGCAACCTAAGCTGGTATTGAATGGAAAAATATTGCGCCATGAAGAAAATCCAAACTATCTAGGAGTCACCTTTGATCGTCGCCTGACATGGAAGACACAGGTTGAGAAAAATCGAACAAGAGCAAGGCAGAGAATGGCAATCATGAAAAAGCTTGCTGGTACAACGTGGGGAGCAGATGAGAAAGTTCTCAAGAAGTTATATACTGGACGGGTGAGGCCAGTACTGGAATATGGCATTGCAGCTTGGGCAACAGCAGCTAAGTCAAACTTTAACAAAATAAGTAGAGTCCAAAACCAAGGAATGCGAATCATAACTGGAAGCCTGAAGACAACGCCTATTAATGAACTAGAAAAGATCACTTGTTTACAACCAATGCAGGATAGAAGAGATAGCAGAGCCCAGCAACAAGCAGAAAAATTTAGAAGATTGACAGACCACCCTATGTACAACAGATTTAATGGTTTTGGAAAGGGAAGACTGAAGCGTAGCAACTTTGTAGAAACTGCAAAACGAAGGATTAGGGCAGATCCTATACTTAACATATCAACAGTCAAGCCCATACACAATGCACACAACTTCCCAGCTTGGAGACAGCAGCAACTGCCTGAGATGATAGAAAACATTCCTGGTATTGAGAAAAAGAACACTCAGCATGAAACCGAAAGAAGAGAAATAACCCTAAACTACATAAAAGAACATTACCCAAGCAGGAATTGGACCCATGCATATACAGATGGATCAGCCAAAAATTCAATAGAGAATGGAGGAGGAGGAATTCTCCTAAATTTAAAAAATGGAGTGAAAAAAACACATTCAATGGCAACTGGAAAATTTTCAAGTAACTTCAAAGCGGAGGTAGAGGCTTTGAAAACTGCAGCAGAAATGCTCCTGATGGAGGAAAATAAAGAGAAGCAAATAGCTATCTTCACAGATGCAAAGTCAGCTGTCTCAATACTCAAGAGCAATAACAGCACAGAACTAACTGACCTAAGAGCAGCACTCCATGGTCTATGCCAGAAATCCAAAACAGTTGTAATACAGTGGATCCCATCACATTGCAGTATACCTGGAAACGAAGAGGCTGACAGACTGGCAAAAGAGGGCGGACGACTACCACAGCCTGACATAGACATAACCTATAATGAGGCAAAGAGGTTGATAAAAAGCACTTATAGAACCAAATGGGAATCTGAGCATCCAGGCCATCAGAAGGATGATGCATATTACAAACTCGACCGAAGAGAACAAGTAGCAATCTTCAGACTCCGCACAGGACATAACAGGCTGAAATACCACTTGTTCAATAAACTAAAGATAGGAGATACTGATGAATGTAATTGTAGAACTGGAAAAATGACAGCAAAACATTTGCTGCAGGATTGCCCAACGTATGCAGAACAGAGAAAGATATTTTGGCCCACACCTGCTTCATTTGAGGACAAGCTCTATGGAGATATCAACAAGCTCAAGTTGACCGCAGCTTACTTTAACTACATACAGGTTGACATTTAAAGGTGCATGAAGACCCAGAGGCATGAAATGAAATATTGCTTGGATAGCAAATCCATTATGTGGAAAGTCCAAATCGAAAGCTCGCTGTGTGGGCTTCATAAAAGGTGGAAAAGTGTCCTAGTGGCACGAAATGGAATATTGCTTGATAGCAAATCCATTACGTGGAAAGTCCGAATCAAAAGCCCATTGTGTGGGCTTCATAAAAGGTGGAAAAGTGTCCTAGTGGCATGAAATGGAATATTGCTTGGATAGCAAATCCATTACGTGGAAAGTCCGAATCGAAAGCTCACTGTGTGGATGTCATCTGCAGACTGCATACTTCTGGTTTCCGGAGGAACAGCCTATGGTGAACGGAAGGCCCAATATACGGAAGTGAGGCTAAGCAGCCATGTGCAGGACGTGACGATTCCTTGGGTGAGCCCAGTACCAGAGCGCTATGTATCGGCTCTGCAAGTATGGAAGCCTCCTTGGATGGCGGGGAATGCCCATGGTCTGCCCCTGCCTTCCCTTGAGGGCTGACCAGGATCTTTGGCTGTTCTATATGGACCAGCTGGGATGGGGGATAACACCACAACAGTGAGAGTCAAACGTCCTAAGAAACCCCCGGGAAGGTTAACCCGGTCAACAAATGCCCGCAGAAGTCGGATGTGTCGGCCTAACGGCGCAAGAACGCAGCTCTGCTGTAAACAGGCACAACGCAATCACATCCGAAAAAAACCTCCGGATGAACGAAGAAGAAGAAGAAGAAGAAGAAGAAGAAGGAAGGGGAGGAGGACGATAAGGAAGAGAAAGAAATCAAAACAAGACTTCATTTTTATTTCAGTGTTATTTCAGTATCTAGATGTAGGTCAATATCAGCCTATTATGTGAGACAGGGATGAGTAATGTCTCCAGATAATTTTTCCCTGTACAGTGACAATATTTTCAGAAATATAGGAGACATGGAAGTAATCAACATTGGGGGACGATACATCAATAACATTAGATATGCAGATGATACAGTCTTGGTGGCAGACAATGAACAGAACTTGCGACATTTAGTAGATGCGGTTGTTGCACACAGTGAGCAACTAGGGTTGGAATTTAATAGTAAGAAAACAGAGATTTTGGTCGTCACTGGGAAGAACGAAATACTACAATGTGATATACGAGTAAATGGGCATATTCTTAAGCAAGTTAATCGGTACAGTTATCTCGGAACAGTCATAAAATCTGATGGGAGATGCCTTGAAGAGATTAGAACAAGAATTGCCATTGCGAAGTTAGACTTGTTGCAAGATGAAAAACATACTGACCAATAAAAAGATATCAATTGAAACGAGAAAAAGAGTGTTGAAGTGCTACATAGAACCTGTACTTTTGTATGGGTGTGAAGCGTGGACAATGAACATCAGAGCTGAAAAGCAGCTGATGGCCGTAGAAATGTGGTTTCTGAGGAAAATGCAAAGAATACCATGGACAGACAGAAAAACCAATGAACAAATCCTTCAAGAAACAAATGAAGATTGTAAACTGATTAGAGACATTAGACGTAGACAGTCAAAATATGTTGGGCATGTTATGAGAAGAAATGACTTGGAGAACTTGGTGACAACTGGCAAGATCGAAGGGAAGAGACCAAGGGGAAGACCGAGAAATAAGTACCTGGTTGGCTTGGCCACGTGGCATGGTCAAGACAGGAACACGGAGCTGATCCACGACTCTGGTGATCGAGTGTGATGACAAAACATGAACGTCCACGCTTCTCGGCATGGCACATGATGGATGGATGGAGAAGCTAGATTAATTAATCGACACCACCATAAGTTCCCAGGTATACGTAGAACAAGGTCATAAAAACAACAACAACAAAAACTTAGTTTAGAATTGTTTGTTTGTTAGCATCATCAAGCTTCTCACGACAGTCACACACCTTTCACAAAGTTACAAACAATTAGGCGTTCATCGTTTTCAGCCATTTCCAACTTCTTTGAAGTGTGTGATACCCAACCCGGACATGGAACAGGAAAACCGTAGTAGCCTTGTCTGATGCACATACCAGCTCCCGTCTCACATGTCACAACTGGCCTGGAAGCAGAGACTCTGAGTGAGCACATCCGACAGGCGGTCTGTAAACTTGAGGTTCTTTTTTGACTCGGAAATATGTCGGGGGCAGTCTTCAGATCTACTGACTTTCTAATACAGCGCCGATTGTTTCCGGGTTTTCCCCTCCAGCCCTGAATACCACGTTTGTGTGACATTATTTGAGGGTGATTTTTTTTTAAAGTGCACACACAAATTAATTCACTGTTTTGGTTTTTGAAAACTCCGTGTTTGAAAGCCGACTGACTCCGTGACGAAGGTGTTACTCACGTAGTTCGTAATCCCCCATAGCAGTGTTCGAAACACTGATGCGGGCGATTTGGCAGCAGATAGACTTGTGTTGGTTTTTTTACGAAATGGTATGGGTGCCAGTCGTTCAGAAAGCAATGGTAACCTACTGAACGTAAACTTGCTAAGAGATCACAACAGCAAAATATGTTGGAATTGACTGCGACGTCCTGTAAAGGATATGCAACGAACTTTTAAATTTAACCTTTATGAAAAGCCCCTTATATCATCATCGTCATCATCATCATCATCATCATCATCATCATCATCATCATCATCATCATCATCATCATCATCATCATCATCATCATCATCATCATCATCATCATCATCATCACCACCACTATCATCATCATCATCCTCGTCAACATCATCATCATCATCATCACCACCACCACCATCACCACCACCACCACCACCACCACCACCACCACCACCACCACCACCACTATCATCATCATCATCATCATCATCACTTTCACGATCATCATCATCGTGACGCATCTTACCAACTGGCATAGACTTTCATGCATCTCCACAGATCTCAGTTCTTTGAGTTGTTGATGAACTTCCTCCTTGGCAACGTTTCAATCAACCCATTATAATTTCTCTCTGTCTTGCTCTATCGCCGATCTTTCCATCCGTCACGATGTCTCTCAATGCCTGGTATCTCACTGCACGACCGGACAGCATTTCCCAGGCACTAGATGTCAATTACTCTGGCAGTATCGGGAAGTGACGTTTCAGAAACCACATCCCCGTTACCTTCATGTTCTTCCTAGTTCATTCGTTTACGTTCCATGATTCACTGCTATACAAGAGAGTAGGTTCGATGAAACATTTCAGTACTGTCTTTGACATTCAATGTTAATGACTTATTGCCACTAGTGTGCAGACAGAAACGTTACATAATCATCATGCCATCATCATATCGTCACCATCATCATCTAATCTTGTTCCTCTTCTACCGTGCAGTGTCCAGGTGAAGCATAAACAGCGGGAGAGTGCCCGTTTGTAGGCTTCATATATCAAGATTCCCATGGACTCTGTTATTCCCCCTGTCCATCGTTTACACGGTCGGCCTTTTCTTATTGTTCCATTTGGTCTGTGCATAATTGCTTATTGTGGTAAACAGTTAGTTGGTAGCCTAGTTGTATGGCCGAACCATATGACTGGCTATTTTCTAATAAAATCTAGCGGTGCTAAACCTCCAATTTTATTTATAATTTCATAATTTATGATTTTCTCTCTTCTTGATACATTGAGTATTTTCTCAGGAATCTCATATGCGTTGTTGTAATTTTTTTTTTCTCTTTTTTTTCCTTCTTCTGAACGATGACGTTACATAATGAACATGCGAAATACTGGACGAAGTACACGAGAATCATTTGAAATATTAGTTGAAATACTCAAGTCCCGAGGAATACTGGTTAAATTCATGAAAAAGCATACGACTTAATGGTTAAAGCATATTAATGATTAAAATAATAGGGAAAAAATCCCATTGAGATACTGTTAAAAGTACACGAAAATAATTGGGCGCTCGCTCTCTGTTAAACTCAAGCGTAGTCCAGACACACTACTTCTAGAAGTACAGGAGTAAATTTCGCGTGTGGATTAGCTTTACCTAATAGAAGTGTCCCTCGCCATCAGGCAAACACACTCCGACTTCAGATGTTCTTGTAATTAACATACTCAAGTCAAGGACGATAGGTCAACATTTTAGTCCAATTGTCCGTGCAGGCGTTGAATCCCTTACCTCTGATTTAGCACACCAGATGTTTAACAACACGCGTTAATATCCACTCGGTTATGCTGACCTACAGAAAATAATTTGAAAAACACACAACATTCTGAATACTGATTGAAAACATGAAAAGCATATGAAATAATGGAAGATAGATAGTTGATAGACCATCTGATGAAAGCAGTTGAAAGACGTTGTGTAGACTGACAGACCACGAGAAGATAAATAGTAGATCAACCATGACACGATAGATAGTTGAAGACCATGAGTAGACAGCTAGACTATAAGGAGATAGAGAGCTGACAGACTATGAGGAGATAGATAGCTGAGAGACTATGAGGAGATAGATAGTTGAAGACCATGAGGAGATAGCTGAGAGACTATGAGAAGATAGATAGCTGACAGACTATGAGAAGATAGATAGCTGAGAGACTATGAGAAGATAGATAGCTGACAGACTATGAGAATATACATAGCTGAGAGACTATGAGAAGATATATAGTTGAAGACCATGAGGAGATAGCGGACAGACTATGAGAAGATATATAGTTGAAGACCATGAGGAGATAGCGGACAGACTATGAGAAGATATATAGTTGAAGACCATGAGGAGATAGCGGACAGACTATGAGAAGATATATAGTTGAAGACCATGAGGAGATAGCGGACAGACTATGAGAAGATATATAGTTGAAGACCATGAGGAGATAGCGGACAGACTATGAGAAGATATATAGTTGAAGACCATGAGGAGATAGCGGACAGACTATGAGAAGATATATAGTTGAAGACCATGAGGAGATAGCGGACAGACTATGAGAAGATATATAGTTGAAGACCATGAGGAGATAGCGGACAGACTATGAGAAGATATATAGTTGAAGACCATGAGAAGATAGCGGACAGACTATGAGAAGATATATAGTTGAAGACCATGAGGAGATAGCGGACAGACTATGAGAAGATATATAGTTGAAGACCATGAGGAGATAGATAGCGGACAGACTATGAGAAGATATATAGTTGAAGACCATGAGGAGATAGCGGACAGACTATGAGAAGATATATAGTTGAAGACCATGAGGAGATAGCGGACAGACTATGAGAAGATATATAGTTGAAGACCATGAGGAGATAGCGGACAGACTATGAGAAGATATATAGTTGAAGACCATGAGGAGATAGCGGACAGACTATGAGAAGATATATAGTTGAAGACCATGAGGAGATAGCGGACAGACTATGAGAAGATATATAGTTGAAGACCATGAGGAGATAGCGGGACAGACTATGAGAAGATATATAGTTGAAGACCATGAGGAGATAGCGGACAGACTATGAGAAGATAGATAGTTGAAGACCATGAGGAGATAGCGGACAGACTATGAGAAGATATATAGTTGAAGACCATGAGGAGATAGCGGACAGACTATGAGAAGATATATAGTTGAAGACCATGAGGAGATAGCGGACAGACTATGAGAAGATATATAGTTGAAGACCATGAGGAGATAGCGGACAGACTATGAGAAGATATATAGTTGAAGACCATGAGGAGATAGATAGCTGACAGACTACGAGAAGATATATAGTTGAAGACCATGAGGAGATAGCGGACAGACTATGAGAAGATATATAGTTGAAGACCATGAGGAGATAGCGGACAGACTATGAGAAGATATATAGTTGAAGACCATGAGGAGATAGCGGACAGACTATGAGAAGATATATAGTTGAAGACCATGAGAATATACATAGATGATAGACTATGAGAAGATATATAGTTGAAGACCATGAGGAGATAGCGGACAGACTATGAGAAGATATATAGTTGAAGACCATGAGGAGATAGCGGACAGACTATGAGAAGATATATAGTTGAAGACCATGAGGAGATAGCGGGACAGACTATGAGAAGATATATAGTTGAAGACCATGAGGAGATAGCGGACAGACTATGAGAAGATATATAGTTGAAGACCATGAGAATATACATAGATGATAGACTATGAGAAGATATATAGTTGAAGACCATGAGAGATAGCGGACAGACTATGAGAAGATATATAGTTGAAGACCATGAGGAGATAGCGGACAGACTATGAGAAGATATATAGTTGAAGACAATGAGGAGATAGCGGACAGACTATGAGAAGATATATAGTTGAAGACCATGAGGAGATAGCGGACAGACTATGAGAAGATATATAGTTGAAGACCATGAGGAGATAGCGGACAGACTATGAGAAGATATATAGTTGAAGACCATGAGGAGATAGCGGACAGACTATGAGAAGATATATAGTTGAAGACCATGAGAATTATACATAGATGATAGACTATGAGAAGATATATATAGTTGAAGACCATGAGGAGATAGCGGACAGACTATGAGAAGATATATAGTTGAAGACCATGAGGAGATAGCGGACAGACTATGAGAAGATATATAGTTGAAGACCATGAGGAGATAGCGGACAGACTATGAGAAGATATATATTTGAAGACCATGAGGAGATAGCGGACAGACTATGAGAAGATATATAGTTGAAGACCATGAGGAGATAGCGGACAGACTATGAGAAGATATATAGTTGAAGACCATGAGGAGATAGCGGACAGACTATGAGAAGATATATAGTTGAAGACCATGAGGAGATAGCGGACAGACTATGAGAAGATATATAGTTGAAGACCATGAGGAGATAGCGGACAGACTATGAGAAGATATATAGTTGAAGACCATGAGGAGATAGCGGACAGACTATGAGAAGATATATAGTTGAAGACCATGAGGAGATAGCGGACAGACTATGAGAAGATATATAGTTGAAGACCATGAGGAGATAGCGGACAGACTATGAGAAGATATACAGTTGAAGACCATGAGGAGATAAATAGGTGACAGACTATGAGAAGATATATAGTTGAAGACCATGAGAATATACATAGCTGATAGACTATGAGAAGATATATAGTTGAAGACCATGAGAATATACATAGCTGATAGACTATGAGAAGATAGACAGCTGATAGACTATGAGAAGATATATAGTTGAAGACCATGAGGAGATAGATAGCTGATAGACTATGAGAAGATATATAGTTGAAACCATGAGAATATACATAGCTGATAGACTATGAGAAGATATATAGTTGAAGACCATGAGGAGATAGATAGGTGACAGACTATGAGAAGATATATAGTTAAGACCATGAGGAGATAGATAGGTGACAGACTATTAGAAGATAGATAACTGACAGACTATGAGAAGATATATAGTTGAAGACCATGAGGAGATAGATAGGTGACAGACTATGAGAAGATATATAGTTGAAGACCATGAGGAGATAGATAGCTGACAGACTATGAGAAGATATATAGTTGAAGACCATGAGGAGATAGATAGCTGACAGACTATGAGAAGATATATAGTTGAAGACCATGAGGAGATAGCTGACAGACTATGAGAAGATATATAGTTGAAGACCACGAGAATATACATAGCTGACAGACTATGAGAAGATATATAGTTGAAGACCATGAGGAGATAGATAGCTGATAGACTATGAGAAGATATATAGTTGAAGACCATGAGAATATACATAGCTGACAGACTATGAGAAGATATATAGTTGAAGACCATGAGGAGATAGATAGCTGATAGACTATGAGAAGATATATAGTTGAAGACCATGAGAATATACATAGCTGACAGACTATGAGAAGATATATAGTTGAAGACCATGAGGAGATAGATAGCTGATAGACTATGAGAAGATAGATAGTTAAAGACCATGAGAATATACATAGCTGACAGACTATGAGAAGATAGATAGTTGAAGACCATGAGGAGATAGATAGCTGACAGACTATGAGAAGATAGATAGTTGAAGACCATGAGGAGATAGATAGCTGATAGACTATGAGAAGATAGATAGTTGAAGACCACGAGGAGATAGATAGCTGATAGACTATGAGAAGATAGATAGTTGAAGACCATGAGGAGATAGATAGGTGACAGACTATGAGAAGATATATAGTTGAAGACCATGAGGAGATAGCTGATAGACTATGAGAAGATATATAGTTGAAGACCATGAGGATATAGATAGGTGACAGGCTATTAGAAGATATATAGTTGAAGACCATGAGGAGATAGCGGAAAGACTATGAGAAGATATATAGTTGAAGACCATGAGGAGATAGATAGGTGACAGACTATGAGAAGATAGATAACTGACAGACTATGAGAAGATATATAGTTGAAGACCATGAGGAGATAGATAGGTGACAGACTATGAGAAGATATATAGTTGAAGACCATGAGGAGATAGATAGCTGACAGACTATGGGAAGATATATAGTTGAAGACCATGAGAATATACATAGCTGATAGACTATGAGAAGATAGATAGCTGATAGACTATGAGAAGATATATAGTTGAAGACCATGAGGAGATAGATAGCTGACAGAATATGAGAAGATATATAGTTGAAGACCATGAGGAGATAGATAGCTGATAGACTATGAGAAGATATATAGTTGAAGACCATGAGAATATACATAGCTGACAGACTATGAGAAGATATATAGTTGAAGACCATGAGGAGATAGATAGCTGACAGACTATGAGAAGATATATAGTTGAAGACCATGAGGAGATAGATAGCTGACAGACTATGAGAAGATATATAGTTGAAGACCATGAGGAGATAGATAGCTGAGAGACTATGAGAAGATAGATAGCTGACAGACTATGAGAATATACATAGCTGAGAGACTATGAGAAGATATATAGTTGAAGACCATGAGGAGATAGCGGACAGACTATGAGAAGATATATAGTTGAAGACCATGAGGAGATAGAGCGGACAGACTATGAGAAGATATATAGTTGAAGACCATGAGGAGAATAGCGGACAGACTATGAGAAGATATAATAGTTGAAGACCATGAGGAGATAGATAGCGACAGACTATGAGAAGATATATAGTTGAAGACCATGAGGAGATAGCGACAGACTATGAGAAGATATATAGTTGAAGACCATGAGGAGATAGCGGACAGACTATGAGAAGATATATAGTTGAAGACCATGAGAAGATAGCGGACAGACTATGAGAAGATATATAGTTGAAGACCATGAGGAGATAGCGGACAGACTATGAGAAGATATATAGTTGAAGACCATGAGGAGATAGATAGCTGACAGACTATGAGAAGATATATAGTTGAAGACCATGAGGAGATAGCGGACAGACTATGAGAAGATATATAGTTGAAGACCATGAGGAGATAGATAGCTGACAGACTATGAGAAGATATATAGTTGAAGACCATGAGGAGATAGCGGACAGACTATGAGAAGATATATAGTTGAAGACCATGAGGAGATAGCGGACAGACTATGAGAAGATATATAGTTGAAGACCATGAGGAGATAGCGGACAGACTATGAGAAGATATATAGTTGAAGACCATGAGGAGATAGCTGACAGACTATGAGAAGATATATAGTTTAAGACCATGAGGAGATAGCGGACAGACTATGAGAAGATATATAGTTGAAGACCATGAGGAGATAGCGACAGACTATGAGAAGATATATAGTTGAAGACCATGAGGAGATAGCGGACAGACTATGAGAAGATAGATAGTTGAAGACCATGAGGAGATAGCGGACAGACTATGAGAAGATATATAGTTGAAGACCATGAGGAGATAGCGGACAGACTATGAGAAGATATATAGTTGAAGACCATGAGGAGATAGCGGACAGACTATGAGAAGATATATAGTTGAAGACCATGAGGAGATAGCGGACAGACTATGAGAAGATATATAGTTGAAGACCATGAGGAGATAGATAGCTGACAGACTACGAGAAGATATATAGTTGAAGACCATGAGGAGATAGCGGACAGACTATGAGAAGATATTAGTTGAAGACCATGAGGATAGATAGCTGACAGACTATGAGAAGATATATAGTTGAAGACCATGAGGAGATAGCGGACAGACTATGAGAAGATATATAGTTGAAGACCATGAGGCGATAGATAGCTGACTAGACTATGAGACAGATATATAGTTGAAGACCATGAGGAGATAGACGGACAAGACTATGAGAAGATATATAGTTGAAGACCATGAGGATGATAGCGGACAGACTATGAGAAGATATATAGTTGAAGACCATGAGGAATAGATAGCGGACAGACTATGAGAAGATATATAGTTGAAGACCATGAGGAGATAGCGGACAGACTATGAGAAGATATATATTGAAGACCATGAGAAGATATATAGTGAAGACTATGAGAAGATATATAGTTGAAGACCATGAGGAGATAGCGGACAGACTATGAGAAGATATATAGTTGAAGACCATGAGGAGATAGATAGCGGACAGACTATGAGAAGATAGATAGTTGAAGACCATGAGGAGATAGCGGACAGACTATGAGAAGATATATAGTTGAAGACCATGAGGAGATAGCGGACAGACTATGAGAAGATATATAGTTTGAAGACCATGAGGAGATAGCTGACAGACTATGAGAAGATATATAGTTGAAGAACCATGAGGAGATAGATAGCGGACAGACTATGAGAAGATATATAGTTGAAGACCATGAGAATATACATAGATGGATAGACTATGAGGAAGATATATAGTTGAAAGACCATGAGGAGATAGCGGACGAGTACTATGAGAAGATATATAGTTGAAGACCATGAGGAGATAGCGGACAGACTATGAGAAGATATATAGTTGAAGACCATGAGGAGAATAGCGGACTAGACTATGAGAAGATATATAGTTGAAGACCATGAGGAGATTACATAGTGACTAGGACTATGAGAAGATATATAGTTGAAGACCATGAGGAGATAGCGGGACAGACTATGAGAAGATATATAGTTGAAGACCATGAGGAGATAGCGGACAGACTATGAGAAGATATATAGTTGAAGACCATGAGGAGATAGCGGACAGACTATGAGAAGATATATAGTTTGAAGACCATGAGGAGATAGCGACAGACTATGAGAAGATATATAGTTGAAGACATGAGGAGATAGCGGACAGACTATGAGAAGATATATAGTTGAAGACCAGAGAGATAGCGGACAGACTATGAGAAGATATATAGTTGAAGACCATGAGGAGATAGCTGACAGACTATGAGAAGATATACAGTTGAAGACCATGAGGAGATAAATAGGTGACAGACTATGGGAAGATATATAGTTGAAGACCATGAGAATATACATAGCTGATAGACTATGAGAAGATATATAGTTGAAGACCATGAGATATACATAGCTGATAGACTATGAAGAACGATAGACAGCTGATAGACTATGAGAAGATATATAGTTGAAGACCATGAGGAGAAGATAGCTGATAGACTATGAGAAGATATATAGTTGAAACCATGAGAATATACATAGCTGACTAGACTATGAGAAGATATATATTGAAGACCATGAGGAGATAGATAGCTGACAGACTATGAGAAGATATATAGTTAAGACCATGAGGAGATAGATAGGTGACAGACTATAGAAGATAGATAACTGACAGACTATGAGAAGATATATAGTTGAAGACCATGAGGAGATAGATAGGTGACAGACTATGAGAAGATATATAGTTGAAGACCATGAGGAGATAGATAGCTGACAGACTATGAGAAGATATATAGTTGAAGACCATGAGGAGATAGATAGCTGACAGACTATGAGAAGATATATAGTTGAAGACCATGAGGAGATAGCTGACAGACTATGAGAAGATAATAGTTGAAGACATGAGAAGATACATAGCTGACAGACTATGAGAAGATATATAGTTGAAGACATGAGGAGATAGATAGCTGATAGACTATGAGAAGATATATAGTTGAAGACCATGAGGAGATAGATAGCTGACAGACTATGAGAAGATATATAGTTGAAGACCATGAGGAGATAGATAGCTGACAGACTATGAGAAGATAGATAGTTGAAGACCATGAGAATATACATAGCTGACAGACTATGAGAAGATAGATAGTTGAAGACCATGAGGAGATAGATAGCTGACAGACTATGAGAAGATATATAGTTGAAGACCATGAGAATATACATAGCTGACAGACTATGAGAAGATAGATAGCTGATAGACTATGAGAAGATAGATAGTTGAAGACCATGAGGAGATAGATAGCTGACAGACTATGAGAAGATATATAGTTGAAGACCATGAGGAGATAGATAGCTGACAGACTATGAGAAGATATATAGTTGAAGACCATGAGGAATAGATAGCTGACAGACTATGAGAAGATAGATAGTTGAAGACCATGAGGAGATAGATAGCTGATAGACTATGAGAAGATAGATAGTTGAAGACCATGGAGAATATACATAGCTGAACAGACAAGGCGGAAAGATAGATAGTTGAAGGACCATGAGGAGATAGATAGCTGACAGACTATGAGAACGACATATATAGTTGAAGACCATGAGAGATAGATAGCTGACAGACTATGAGAAGATATATAGTTGAAGACCATGAGGAGATAGATAGGTGACAGACTATGAGAAGATAGATAACTGACAGACTATGAGAATTAGATAGTTGAAGACCATGAGGAGATAGATAGTTGACAGACTATGAGAAGATATATAGTTGAAGACCATGAGGAGATAGATAGCTGACAGACTATGGAAGATATATAGTTGAAGACATGAGAATATAATAGCTGAAGACTATGAGAGATAGATAGCTGATAGACTATGAGAAAGATATATAGTTGAAGACCATGAGGAGATAGATAGCTGACAGACTATGAGAAGATATATAGTTGAAGACCATGAGGAGAGATAGCTAGCGATAGACTTGTTTTAGAAGATATATAGTTGAAGACCATGAGAATATAGATAGCTGACAGACTATGAGAAGATATATAGTTGAAGACCATGAGGAGATAGATAGCTGACAGACTATGAGAAGATATATAGTTGAAGACCATGAGGAGATAGATAGCTGACAGACTATGAGAAGATATATAGTTGAAGACCATGAGGGATAGATAGCTGACAGACTATGAGAAGATATATAGTTGAAGACCATGAGAGATAGATAGCTGACAGACTATGAAAAGATATTAGTTGAAGACCATGAGAATATACATAACTGACAGACTATGAGAAGATATATAGTTGAAGACCATGAGGAGATAGATAGGTGACAGACTATGAGAAGATATATAGTTGAAGACCATGAGGAGATAGATAGCTGACAGACTATGAGAAGATAGATAGTTGAAGACCATGAGAAGATAGATAGCTGACAGACTATGAGAAGATAGATAGTTGAAGACCATGAGGAGATAGATAGGTGACAGACTATGAGAAGATATATAGTTGAAGACCATGAGAATATACATAGCTGACAGACTATGAGAAGATAGATAGCTGATAGACTATGAGAAGATAGATAGTTGAAGACCATGAGGAGATAGATAGCTGACAGACTATGAGAAGATATATAGTTGAAGACCATGAGGAGATAGATAGCTGACAGACTATGAGAAGATATATAGTTGAAGACCATGAGGAGATAGATAGCTGACAGACTATGAGAAGATATATAGTTGAAGACCATGAGGAGATAGATAGCTGATAGACTATGAGAAGATAGATAGTTGAAGACCATGAGAATATACATAGCTGACAGACAACGAGAAGATAGATAGTTGAAGACCATGAGGAGATAGATAGCTGACAGACTATGAGAAGATATATAGTTGAAGACCATGAGGAGATAGATAGCTGACAGACTATGAGACGATAGATAGTTGAAGACCATGAGGAGATAGATAGTTGAAGACCATGAGGAGATAGATAACTGACAGACTATGAGAAGATAGATAGTTGAAGTCCATGAGGAGATAGATAGTTGAAGACCATGAGGAGATAGATAACTGACAGACTATGAGAAGATAGATAGTTGAAGACCATGAGGAGATAGATAGCTGACAGACTATGAGACGATAGATAGTTGAAGACCATGAGGAGATAGATAGCTGACAGACTATGAGAAGATATATAGTTGAAGACCATGAGAATATACATAGCTGATAGACTATGAGAAGATAGATAGTTGAAGACCATGAGGAGATAGATAGCTGACAGACTATGAGAAGAATATATAGTTGAAGACCATGAGGAGGATAGATAGCTGATAGACTATAGGAAGATATATAGTTGAAGACCATGAGAAAATACATAGCTGATAGACTATGAGAAGATATATAGTTGAAGACCATGAGGAGGTAGATAGCTGACAGACTATGAGACGATAGATAGTTGAAGACCATGAGGAGATAGATAGGTGACAGGCTATGAGAAGATATATAGTTGAAGACCATGAAGAGATAGCGGAAGACTATGAGAAGATATATAGGTGAAGACCATGAGGAGATAGATAGCTGACAGAATATGAGAAGATATATAGTTGAAGACCATGAAGAGACATAGCTGACAGACTATGAGAAGATATATAGTTGAAGACCATGAGAAGATAGATAGCTGACTAGACTATGAGAAGATATATAGTTGAAGACCATGAGGAGATAGATAGCTGACAGAATATGAGAAGATATATAGTTGAAGACCATGAGGAGATAGATAGGTGACAGTACTATGAGAAGATAGATAGTTGAAGACCATGAGAATATACATAGCTGACAGACTATGAGAAGATAGATAGTTGAAGACCATGAGAATATACATAGCTGACAGACTATGAGAAGATAGATAGCTGATAGACTATGAGAAGATAGATAGTTGAAGACCATGAGGAGATAGATAGGTGACAGACTATGAGAAGATATATAGTTGAAGACCATGAGAATATACATAGCTGACAGACTATGAGAAGATATATAGTTGAAGACCATGAGGAGATAGATAGCTGATAGACTATGAGAAGATATATAGTTGAAGACCATGAGAATATACATAGCTGACAGACTATGAGAAGATATATAGTTGAAGACCATGAGGAGATAGATAGCTGATAGACTTTGAGAAGATATATAGTTGAAGACCATGAGGAGATATATAGCTGACAGACTATGAGACGATAGATAGTTAAAGACCGTGAGGAGATAGATAGGTGACAGACTATGAGAAGATATATAGTTGAAGACCATGAGGAGATAGATAGCTGATAGACTATGAGAAGATAGATAGTTGAAGACCATGAGAATATACATAGCTGACAGACTATGAGAAGATATATAGTTGAAGACCATGAGGAGATAGATAGCTGATAGACTTTGAGAAGATATATACTTGAAGACCATGAGGAGATATATAGCTGACAGACTATGAGACGATAGATAGTTAAAGACCGTGAGGAGATAGATAGGTGACAGACTATGAGAAGATATATAGTTGAAGACCATGAGGAGATAGATAACTGACAGACTATGAGAAGATATATAGTGAAGACCATGAGGAGATAGATAACTGACAGACTATGAGAAGATATATAGTTGAAGACCATGAGGAGATAGATAGCTGATAGACTATGAGAAGATATATAGTTGAAGACCATGAGAATATACATAGCTGACAGACTATGAGAAGATATATAGTTGAAGACCATGAGGAGATAGATAACTGACAGACTATGAGAAGATATATAGTTGAAGACCATGAGGAGATAGATAGCTGATAGACTATGAGAAGATATATAGTTGAAGACCATGAGAATATACATAGCTGACAGACTATGAGAAGATATATAGTTGAAGACCATGAGGAGATAGATAGCTGACAGACTATGAAAAGATATATAGTTGAAGACCATGAGGAGATAGATAACTGACAGACTATGAAAAGATATATAGTTGAAGACCATGAGGAGATAGATAACTGACAGACTATGAAAAGATATATAGTTGAAGACCATGAGGAGATAGATAGCTGACAGACTATGAGAAGATATATAGTTGAAGACCATGAAGAGATAGCGGACAGGATATGGAGAAGATCATAGTGAAGACATGAGGAGATAGATATCTGACAGGAATATGCGAGAGGGGGTTCAGATATTTTTTATAGTTTTTGAAGACCATGAGGAGATAGATAGTGACAGACTATGAGAAGAGTTATAGTTGAAGACCATGAGAATATACATAGTTGATAGACCATGAGAAGATAGATAGTGGAAGACCATGAGGAGATAGATAGCTGACAGAATATGAGAAGATAGATAGTTGAAGACCATGAGGAGATAGATAGGTGACAGTTCTGAAGAAATAGATAGTGAAGACCATGAGATATAGATAGCTGACAGACTATGAGAAGATATATAGTTGAATACCATGAGAATATACATAGCTGACAGACTATGAGAGATAGATAGCTGATAGACTATGAGAAGATAGATAGTGAGACCATGAGAGACAGATAGGGACGACATGAGAAGATACATAGTGAGAACAGAGAGAAGATATATAGTTGAAGACCATGAGGAGATAGATAGCTGATAGACTATGATAAGATATATAGTTGAAGACCATGAGGAGATAGATAGGTTACAGACTATGAGACGATAGATAGTTGAAGACCGTGAGTAGATAGATAGCTGACAGACTATGAGAAGATAGATAGTTGAAGACCACGAGGAGATAGATAGGTGATAGACTATGAGAAGATATATTGTTGAAGACCACGAGGATATTGATAGTTGATAAACTATGAGAAGATAGATAGTTGAAGACCACGAGGAGATAGATAGTTGATAGACTATGAGAAGATATATAGTTGAAGACCATGAGGAGATAGATAGGTGACAGACTATGAGACGATAGATAGTTGAAGACCGTGAGTAGATAGATAGCTGACAGACTATGAGAAGATATATAGTTGAAGACCACGAGGAGATAGATAGGTGACAGACTATGAGAAGATATATAGTTGAAGACCATGAGGAGATAGATAGGTGACGGACTATGAGACGATATTGACAGACATTGAGAAGATAGATAGTTGAAAACCACGAGGAGATAGATAGTTGATAGACTATGAGAAGATAGATAGTTGACAGACATTGAGAAGATAGATAGTTGAAGACCACGAAGAGATAGATAGCTGATAGACTACGAGAAGATATATAGTTGAAGACCATGAGGAGATAGATAGCTGACAGACTATGAGAAGATATATAGTTGAAGACCATGAGGAGATAGATAGCTGACAGACTATGAGAAGATATATAGTTGAAGACCATGAGGAGATAGATAGGTGACAGACTATGAGACGATAGATAGTCGACAGACATTGAGAAGATAGATAGTTGAAAACCACGAGGAGATAGATAGTTGACAGACTATGAGAAGATATATAGTTGAAGATCATGAGGAGACAGATAGCTGACAGACTATGAGAAGATATATAGTTGAAGACCATGAGGAGATAGATAGGTGACAGACTATGAGACGATAGATAGTCGACAGACATTGAGAAGATAGGTAGTTGACAGACATTGAGAAGATAGGTGACATATTTTAAGGTGATATTTGATTGACAGACCATGAGAACATAGTTCACAGACAATGAGGACATCATTGACAGACCATGAGGACATCAGTGACAGACCATGAGGACATAGTTGACAGACCATGAGGACATAGTTGACAGACCATGAGAACATAGTTCACAGACAATGAGGACATCATTGACAGACCATGAGGACATCAGTGACAGACCATGAGGACATAGTTGACAGACCATGAGGACATAGTTGACAGACCATGGGAACATAGTTCACAGATAATGAGGACATCATTGACAGACCATGAGGACAACATTGACAGACCATGAGGATATAGTTGACAGACCATGAGAACATAGTAGACCAACGTTGAGAAGATAGATAGTTGACAAACCATGAGATTACAGATAGATGACAGACGTTGAGTAATGTACAAATGAAAACCATACTCACACGATAAGACAGGTATACACTGTGATCGAAGTATGGTGTTGTTGGCGGATGTCGTTTGCTGTTAAACTGCTGATTTCCCTGCTGTCGCTGTTTGTATCTCATTAACTCCAAATCAGTTATTGGGTTAACCACTATGTCCCTTTATTATTACTTTAACTCATTCTGAACCAGAAAGTTGTTAGTTTACACAGACAGCTGCCTGAAAGAAAGAGACAGAGATTTAAGTCTGGAAAAAGATTCTAATCGTCCATTCTAATGAACCATCTAAGACTGCAAAGAGTAAAGACTCTACGTAGCACATTAACTATATTATTCGAGTATACACGTTTCTTGTAGACTTACGAAACATCTACACAAAACATCTATATGTTTTATATTCTTTACTATTACATTTACCTATAGAAACATACTATATACACTCAACTATCAGTATGTGTTCTCTATCAATACATACAAATAAACTATAAACACGGTGCATTACTATTACGTAAGCACAAATATAAACATACGCGATTTTCTACATACATATAATATTCTTACGCTATGAAAGAGACTACTATGCATTTAGCTGCTAGTAACATGTAGACATATATAATTTATACGCAATGCATTATAATATTCCCTCTATATAAAGAAGCATATAGTATTATATTGACATTAAGATCATCTTTTATATCACTACTAAATATATACGGTATGTCAAAACACAATACATACTGGCCGCTCCCAACCTATCGGAATGTGCTCACAGTTTACACAATATACAACATTGTATTCAACAACCACTAACATGTACAACCTTATAGTATACATACAACATACCATGCCATTACACGTGTGCCAGATTATAATACAAAGCTGAGTATGCAATACCCCGTACATCTGTTTATAGTTGGAAGTCAACTCTATTTAGTAGCCACAGTTTTATAAATACCTACATTCAAGAACCAACAAACTACCAACAAAGTAAACGTTATTCACCGGTCTGGAGGCAATCTCCCATCTTCCAATGAAATACGGAGCTGAAGAAAAGTTCTAGAACATTTAAGTAGATTTGAGAACTTGTGTTTATTGTATTAATGAAAATGGGTGGAAATTGTAACCTGTTCCTTCTAAGGAGAAAGGGTAATATTTCATTAGCCATGATTGGTTGTCCTGGGGTCACGTGTGTGACAATGACGAATGCCGGAAGCCAACTCCCAAGATATAATTCCATGTTTCCCGGAAGCGGAAAGAGGGATTGTACAATGGTACACAAAACGGAGGGAGAGTTTGAAATATGTTTAATTAACCAGTTCCAGTGTTATTTACGAACGGCTCTTCATTGTAAAGAAGTAACGAGTCTCGATGGATTTAAGAAGCCTGGCCTTGTTTATGGCCGGCCCATAGAGAGAAGTTGCCTGGTTTAGCATAAAGGTTTCCACAGTTCAGAGTTAGGGTTGGGGATTAAGTTTATACAGCAGTCCAAGTATCTCTGCCATTTTGATTTGTAAACTCGCGGTGGGCTTCCATTTCAAGTGAATATTCAAATTCGCGTTTCTGTGGAATGACAGCTTATCGGAGAAATCCATTTCGGTTGCCAGAGATCTTTGAGCTATATCACATATTTATGTGTATATTTGGGAGAAGAGCCACACGGGTTAACGACCAGATGCAACCTCACGAACGAAAGACGAAAGAAAGAACAAACTACACAAGAGTTTGTTTGTTGTTCAAGTATCAGCACTGGGATTTCAGCTCTATTTTAAAGCGTTTCGAGTTTGTTGAGCGAATTGAGAGAAATGAGGAGAAGGAATACATAAAATACGTGTACAAACTCGTTCATACTTGTATAATATGTAATACATACATAGCATGTTAGCTGATCAGTCATTATTATGTGTCATGTCTCCCCTCTCTGTCTCTGTCTATTTCTCTCTCGCTCTCACTCTCACCTTTTCTCTCTATCACTCTCTCTCTCTTTTTGTGTGTGTGCGTGTGTGTGCGTATTGTGTGTCACTGATTACCTATCTTCTTCTTTCTGTCATTCAATTCTTTTTTCTCCCCACTCTGTCTTTCTCTATTTCTCTGTCCCCCCTCCTCTCTCTCTCTCTCTCTCTCTCTCTCTCTCTCTCTCTCTCTCTCTCTCTCTCTCTCTCTCTCTCTCTCTCTCTCTCTCTCTCTCTGTTGTGTGTCACTCATTATTTCTCCCCCTCTTTCTGTCACTCACCATCCTTCTCCCCACTTTGTCTCACTATCTCCATTTCCTCTAATCACCACCCATCTGCTCCTACAGTTACACGCTAAGACACCCCCCCTCCCACACACACACACACACACCCACCCACCCACCCACACCCATACACACAGCAATCAATGCAATAGTCGCAACAATCAATGCACAATCATTGACAAACAGAGCCTTGTCCAAATCTGCCAGCTGTCTGAGGGACCCCGGCTACCCAGCCACTCACACAATCCGTATCGTAGATGGATTGGTTTCTCATGATATAATTAGTGCAGTTCGATGACGGCGAGGTATGTTCGACCACCGGCAGGAGCCTAATCTGATAATCCGTGCACGTGAGTGACTGGCATGGCATTTTCCATGGTAGACACACGCTGCGGTGGCTGTGCTGTCCCACTTTCTGTTGGACCGAGGAAATATGTCTAAATGTGGCAGTATCAATGACATGTTCATTCATGTTTCAATAATAGTTGTCTTGCAACGTGTTTCACATCGCCACTTAAGTCTTCTCCTTGTATTTCTTCTCCTGCACCTCTCCATCCACCGGTCCTCCTCATTATCCTCCACCTCCTCATTCTCCTCATTATTCTTTACCACCTGCTCATCATTATCCATCACCTCTTTTTCCTTCTCCTTCTCTTTCTTGTTCTTATTGTTCTTCTTTTTGCTCTTGTTCTCGATCTTCGTTGTCTTCGTCATCTTCCTCCTCCTCCTTCCTGCACTCCTCCCTCCCTCCTCCTCCCTCCCTCTTCCTTACTCCCTCCCTCCTCCTCCCTCCTCCTCCCTCTTTCCTTCCTCCCTCCTTCCTTCCTCTTCCTCCCTCCTCCCTTCTCCCCAATCCGTCCTCCTCTCTCCCTCCCTCCTCTCTCCCCTCCTCCGCCCTCCCCTCCCTCACACTCCTCCCCTTCTCCTCCTCCTCTCCTCCTCCGCTTCTTCTTCTTCTTCTTCTTCTTCTTCTTCTTCTTCTTCTTCTTCTTCTTCTTCTTCTTCTTCTTCTTCTTCTTCTCCTCTTCCTCCTTCTTCTTATTCTCCTCCTTCTCTTCCTGCTACTCCTCCTTCTTCTCCTTCTCCTCCTCCTCCCCCACCTCCTACTCCTCCTATTCCTTCTTTTCCTCTTTCCTCTTCTACATCTACTCTCACTATATATTATTGTATATTACTTCTGCTATGACAGTGCTTCTCAACTGGTGGGGAATCCCCCCCCCCCCACTAGGGAATTGTATTGTTTCCAGGGGAGGGGGGGGGGAATAAGATTATTTCAAAATCGCATTAATACAAGAACCAGTTACTTGATATTGTTTTTCCCTCTAAATTTTACGGTTCTGTACTTCTCGCCCTAATGAAATTCATTTTATAACGTAAGTAGACCCGCAAATCACGTTTTATGTAGATGTCTAGACTTGTTCTAGTATGTGTTATTAAATTTAGCTTCCATTTTTATGTATACTGTGTAAGGGTGGGGGGTCCCAACCGGTTGAGAACCACTGCTCTAGATTGTAGACTTTGATTCCAACGACTTGAATTCAAGTCTTGACAACACCTGAAAAGTACGGCTGTTTGTGAATCAACAAGAGATGGTTTTCCATAAAGATAGATGGAATACACTTCAATGTTTGCCCAATGCGACGGAGCAACTACAAGTTGCCCAATATCCATTTTTTATTCTTCTATTTTTGGATGTGAATTCTGACAATATTCTATAGTTGTTGGTTCAGATGGAAGATCAACGTATTCCTCAACGCCATCTCGCTCAGAGTGCCAGGTTATTCGTGTGCACATCTCGAAACATTTGCGTTCCTATATCGAGGAGATGTGGCTATCATGGGGTGACACGTTTGCATGCTGATGTGTTTTAATTGTTGCCTCCTTCACCTGAGTGAGTTCTCTCACTTCTGCTAGTTGCCCATGTCTTCCGTGGATTCTCATCATAATATATTACTTTGTTTCTCAAAATGTAACACCTAGCAACCGCCAGATATCCATGGCAACTGAATCGACTTCAGAAGGCGTCAGACTACACTCTGTCAGGAAACCAAACGTCTACCGCCCAAACAACCAGTCAACTAATCACCCAGTCATCCAATTAACCAATATACCAACCAAACAGTAATGAAACTAGTCTACAAACTAACCAATATACCAACCACCCAGTCTACCAACCAACCAGTCTATCCACAAAACTACGAACCAATCTAACAATCAAAATAGTAAAACCAACCTACCAGCTTACCAAACAGCCTACCAATCAACCATTCTGTCAACCAACCTACCAGCTTACCAAACAGCCTACCAACCAACCGTTCTCTCAACCAACCTACCAGCTTACCAAACAGCCTACCAACCAACCATTCTGTCAACCAACCTACCAGCTTACCAAACAGCCTACCAACCAACCATTCTGTCAACCAACCTACCAGCTTACCAAACAGCCTACCAACCAACCATTCTGTCAACCAACCTACCAGATTACCAAATAGCCTACCAACCAACCATTCTGTCAACCAACCTACCAACAAATATACCAGCCAATCTACTAAACATCATGAATTGGAAACAAATAGGTATATTTAGCTCCTGCCAGAAGAAACGTACTAAACATGAACACGTTGCACATACCTTACAAGGAGATCCATCGTTTACCGGAATACTTGTATACGATGGATCTTCTTGTAAGGTATGTGCACGTGTTCATGTTTAGTACGTTTCTTCTCTTAGGAGCTAAATATACCTATTTGTTTCCAATTCTTATTGTTATATCCTGCTGCAGCCGCTGCTTTTTCTTCTATTCCATACTAAACATCAACGAATCAACCAAACAACTAGCTAACCAAACTGCCTAAACACCAACCAACCTACCTAAACATCAACTAACCAACCAGCCTACATAAACATCAACTAATCAACCTGCTTAAGTATCAACCAACCAGCCTAAACATCAGCCAACCAACCTGCCTCAACATCAGCCTGCCTAAGCGTCAATCAACCAATTTGCTTAAACGTCAACCAGCAAACCTACCTAAACATTAACCAACCAACCCACCTAAACATCAGCCAGTTAACACACCTAAACATCAACCAACCAGCCTAAACATCAACCAACCAACATAAACATCAACCAACCAACCTAAACAAACAAAATCAACCAACCAACCTAAACATCAACTAACCAGTGTACCTACACATCAACCAACTTACCCACCTTACATCAACCAACCAACCTACCTAACATTAACCAACCAACCTACCTAAACATCAACCAACTAACCTGCCTAAACATGAACCAACATGCCTAAACATCAGTCAACCAACATGCCGAAACATCAACCAACCAACCTGCATAAATATTAACCAGTCAACCTGCCTAAACATCAACCAACCAACCAACCTGCCTAAATATCAATCAACCAGCCTACCTAAACATCAACCAGCCAACCTGCCTACACATCAACCAACCAAACATCAACCAAACAACCTGCCTAAACATCAACCAAACAACCTGCCTAAACATCAACCAACCAACCTGTCTAAACATTACCAACCAGTCAACCTAAACATTAACCAACTAAACTGCCTAAACATCAACCAACCAGGTTACCTAAACATCAACCAACCAACCTACCTAAACATAATCGAACCATACTAAACATCAACTAACCAACCTACCTAAACATCAACCAATCAACATACCAACTAACCAACCTATATATCTAGGAATCAACCGACTAGACTACTAACCAACTTACTAACCAACCAACCTACTACTGACTAACTTACTAACCAGCCAACCATCCAACTTATCAGCCAATCTAACGAGCTTGTTTATTTCCAGCTAGATAGGATAGGAGAACATCTGTCATCCACGAAAGTTGATACGATTATCTGGTTTGTTTATTTATTGTTGTTGTGCTGTTATTGTCATCAAAAAGACCCATGTAAATGATTGCTCTATATTGACTTCTTAACCCTGGATGTAAACCAGCGTTTTCCCAGGACGTCAACTAAAGGTTTACAGTATCGTCTCACGATTTCTAATTCTCTGGACGAAGATCTGAAATCAGACGATTCGAGAATATAAACGTGATCCTAGGCCGACTGAGCTCCCAGTCTGTGACTCTTTGACAAGGCTTTACAAAATGTGATATGTAGGCATAAAGTATACCAAGTAAGACATGAGATGTCAGGGATCAAATCCTTCCCTGGTGTTTGACTAATGCGGTGTGTTCCGTTTATTTATTTGTTTCCCGCACGACTAATGAATATACCAGGGTGCCATTTCTGGACGCAGTGGCTGAGTCATTATCATCATCCTCCACCTTTGTCGTTAAGCGGCCTGGGGAGGAATGGCTGGCGCTCCGGGGGGGGGGGGGGGGGCGGCACTGGATTGTGTCATTCTGTTTTTTATGTTGTCAATCCAATTTCTTCTTAGGCGTTCTCTTACTCTCGTAGAGTCAGTGCTGGTAGTTGATGATGTTGCATTTTAACGAGATGGCCAAACCATTTGATTCTTTGTGTTTCATTAAATGTGGCACAAGTGCCGACCCCACTGTCTCTCTGTAAACACCATTTCTTACTCGGTCTCGGCTAGCTAAGTTGGAAGCTCTCCTCAACATCTCATCTTACAGGTGTTGATTTTGCGTAAGTGTGATTTTGATAATGTCCAAGTTTGATATTGGTAGCATTGGATTGGTCTGAATATGCCATTTATTATCTGTCATTTTGCGGACATTTGTATATTTGGACGTTTCAGTATGGGTTATAATTGATATATAAGCGCACTTGCTTTTTGAAATCTAATTTCGATTTCTCTTTCTATTCTGCCATCTTCTGTGATCATACTTCACAGATATGTGAATTCTGTAACTTGTTTCAGAGATGTGCTATTTATCTGTATATTTAGTGGACCAGTGGCTGAACATAGGACTTGTATTTGGCGCATATTATACCTCAGAAGAGTATAGAGTCGCCATTAAACGCATACCGACATTACCACGTGACTGTATCAAATACAGCCAGATTCGGATAAAACAACCACAATTTGTCCCATCCTAAAAGCGCCCCTGTAGAATATGCAGATAATAGTGACATGTAACTCTACCGAAGCTCCGTAATTGGAATGAGTATAATGTGAATTGGTGAACACATTTGTGACAAGGTGGTAGTAGCAAGTCTGAACGGGTTAAGTGGTTCTGGAAACTACGACAGGGTTAGCAAACCGGTAGGGAATTTACTTGATCTTAGAACAATACTGGTCATGAACCATGGAAGAAATTTGTGGAATGGCGCTAGACACAGGCGGTGGAACTTCAATAACCCCTCCCCACGAAGCTTAACGGCATACGTGGAAGACAACAACAACAACAACAACAACAACAACAACAACAACAACAACAACAACAACAACAACAACAACAACAACAACAACAACAACAACAACAACAACAACAACAGCACCAACAACAACAGCACCAACAACAACAACAACAACAACAACAGCCGTCAGCTAAGAAGAAGAAGAAGAAGAAGAAGAAGAAGAAGAAGAAGAAGAAGAAGAAGAAGAAGAAGAAGAAGAAGAAGAAGAAGAAGAAGAAGAAGAAGAAGAAGAAGAAGAAGAAGAAGAAGCAGAAGGAAGAAGGAAGAAGGAAGAAGGAAGAAGAAGAAACTGTAAGAAAAATATCCCTGACCTTGTTGCCAGGGTCGACTAGAGCACACACAGAAACTCCTGTCGATGTATATATTTTCTTAAATGACGTAACTTTGTAGTCGACATTTCATGTTCTTATTTCTATAATATTTTTTAGTTTTATTGTAAAACAAAGTATTCTTATATTTTATAGGGTTGAGGCTCATACTGACGAGACGCTCACGTCACCGGTACCAGTTAGGGTTCTGGACAGTCACTAGTCCAGCCAGCGAAGGGAAGGAAGATCGAGTATTGTCTCCTCTCAGAAAGCTCGCAAGGCAATTTGTTCTTACGCAACTTAAAAATCGCCGCAGAATATCGCCACAGCTAATCGCCACAGCTAATCTCCACAGCAAATTGCCACAGCCAATCGCTACCATGATATCAGACAGTCAGTTCCCAAGTGGTGCACACACCATTGGATGTTCGTCCATCACGACTGATGACCATTAATTCATTGCATCTTTTAATTTGATGAAGAACGAATGACTTGCGCTTTAGATTGGATTATAGTGAGGAGGTGGTTGCGCAACTCTTTCGACCTCACTCTACTCGTCCGCGTCCATATGGTTCCAGTGGCGAGCATGGCAAGACGACTGGAGACGGACACAGATGCAGTGGACTTTCGGCGGCCACAGGCCAGTTATCCCTGTATATATTGGCTCTCAAAAACAACTGGTAGCCTAGAGCCTCGTGCAAACGGCCCTTCCGTCAATTCATTTAATTTTCAGCCTTAAGACAAGCGTATGACTACTGTTAGGATCAGCCAGATATCTATCGGACAGACGGGCTATTCACGCACACGCAGGCCAAGAGTAGCATCGCTAAAGCGCGCCCTCCCGGTACAAGGTGATACATGCAAAACCACTAGACGCCTACCGACGAGCTTTCAAGCTACGCCGGCAGGACTGACCGAAAAACTATACCAGCTTACTGACTGCAGGCCCACTACTCATCGAGAGAGAGTGGGCACACACCATAATGAAGTATCAGCAGCGGAACAGTTTCAGTGTCCAAAAACAAACATTGACTACTGAAAATGGGAAGTCACAGTTATGACTTACAAGTTGTTAATATGGCAGCAGACATGTTATTTTATAACGCAATGACAACATTTCGCGATATATAAGCCCTTGGTAGATATGGGAAGTCGCTTGAGATGATTAATTATCCCATGTCACCTAATCTATTCATCATGTCTCTTCTTACACCCTTGATCACTCATCGGAGCATAGGCGCTCAGCTAATTCGCTCCAAGCGGTCGTATCTGTTGCTGCCTCCAGTGGCTCCTCCTTCTCATATTACTCATTTCTGATACTATTTCCATTCTCCGTGTGTTTTTGTTTTACTTTATTTCGTTTGCCCTGTATTACAGCATGGTCATTTGTTTTCAGGTAAACAGTAGTCTCTTCCTCATCACATATCTAGCGCATGTCTTATTTTGTACTGTACTTGAGAACACAGCAATTAGAGGCTGAGATCTTCTTCTTCACCTTCTTCATATTCCTCCTCCTTTATCTTCCTATTCTTCTTTCTCGACTTTATTTTCCTCCTCTTCGAATTGGTTCATTTTTCCAAAGAAGTGCATCACACTTAGTTAAGCATCTCAACGTGTAGTATGCCCGATATCAGCATGCATTTGTGTAAGATCTGTTTCCTGTAGACACATTACATCCAAGGTATATGAATCTATCTACCCGAGTGTAGGTTTTATTTCCTAACAGTTATGCCAGGGTCGGCCTACGGCCTACTCTTTGCGATTTCCTACTTACCGTGGGATGTGTAACCCTGCACAACTTAAACACGGGATCTTCTGTTTTTCGCCCTTATTTCGAGAAGATTACTAATCCGATCTCCCTTCCCAAAAGACCAGGAGGATGTGTGATATCATTAGATACCAAAGATTCTTGTTGAAACCCCCAGCTCTATGGGTGGGTCCACCCAGCCACCTTCTAAGCCTTCTTAGCCACGGCGACACCTGCATTAGAGACCATAACGTCTCAGTAACGGCGACCCCTGCAGAGGAGACCAGTAACACTTCTTTCACTTGGACATTCAGGTACCCACCCTGTGTCGGGATTTCCGTTAAACAAAGACATTGAACAAATAACAACAACATGCTAGAAATGCATCCATGGCTACCGGCTCACCGCCTGCTCCAAGATGGTGTACTGACTTGCCCAATGGCGTCTGTCAGCGAACCAATCTTTGGCCGTGCGTGTCAATCACGTGAGCGTCACGTGCTGAGGGTTATTAGTGGCGGAATGGATGATGAGAATGTGAGGAAAGAAGGAGAGAGAGAGAGAGAGATAGAGAGAGAGAGAGAGAGAGAGAGAGAGAGAGAGAGAGAGAGAGAGAGAGAGAGAGAGAGAGAGAGAGAGAGAGAGAGAGAGAGAGAGAGAGAGAGAGAGAGAGCTCGTTATTACGCTCACAGAAACAAGAAAACTCGGTATGTTGAAGTTAACATTGTGTTTACAGTGAACGAAATGTTCAAAACGCAGTAATGAACACGTGAGAAATATGAGATGTAAAGTGAGGATGATGTTGAAAGTTTCGAGGAGCACGCAAACATTTCTGAAGTCGAGAAACAAACTTTCGGGCTCTTTACTGCTTTTAGTGTTTGAAGTTCTTGATTTAATATGATGGTAGTAATAGTGGTAATCCAGGTTGCGATCATGCCTCAATTCCCCTTGTCCCTAAGAGGTTTGCAACTAGTGGCCAACTTTCCCTGTTCTACGCCTCAAAGCAGAGGGAACGAAAGAAGGATCTTTGTTTTCAAATGGTCACAGATTAAGCACTCAAGCCTGTCTTATCTTCGGCCCTTCCAATCACTCATCTTTCGTAGCATCGGGTACGAAATACTAACCAAACACAAGGGACACTTAACATAATGCAGTGAAACGCCGACAGAGTCCTAAACACTAATACAAGTTAACTGCATATTCCTTACAGGACGTCGCAGTCAACCCCAGCATTTTTGACTGTTTGTGATTTATTGGCAAGTTTACGTTCAGTAGTTTGCCAACGCTTTCTGAACGACCGGCACTTATACCATTGTATGAAAATCAACACAAAGCGGTCTGCTGCCAAATCGCCCGCAGCTGTGTTTCAAACGTGGTATGCGGGATTGCGTTTCGCGTTCGTAACGCCTTCTCCGCAGCGCCGGTGAAAATCATGCACACAATCATCCAGGGAGCACACAGTCATCCAGGGGGCACACAGTCATCCAGGGGGCACACAGTCATCCAGGGGGCACACAGACACCCATGGGGCACACGAGGGGTGGTCAGACAATAATTCACCAACATCATCTGTTCGGAAAGTATTTGTTTACAACGAATGAAATGTACAATTTCCTCCAATCATATATTGTTCTGCATAATCCCCATCAACTTCTACAGCCTTTAGCCAGCGCCAAACAAATCTAAACATGACTGGACTGTACCAGGTTGGTCCTGCTCAAGTAGCCATTCCTGCACTGCATCATCATCAAACCTGGTCCGCAGGTCCGCATGGCCGTATGGATAAGAACGCGTGTTCTTAAACATCCGGTGGGCTGATGCCGATGTTCAACCCTTACACCTGACAGCTGGACTAAAATGTTGCCTTGTCGTCCTTGACTTGAGAACGTTAATTACAAGTACATCTGAAGTTTGAGTGGGTTCGCCTAATGGCGAGGGATCTGATAATAGGGAAAGTTAACCCACACGCAAAATTCAGTCCATCACTACTATAAATAGTGTCATGTACTACGCTTGAGTTTCAAAGAGAGCGAGCGCAAAAAAAAAAAAAAACAACTGGTCCCAGGGAATACATTCTTAAGTGCATCAAACATAAGCAAATCAGGAGAAGCCAGATATGGACTATAGGGCAGAAGACTGAGTACAGTCCATCTCAATTTGGCAGTTGTGTTTGTCGTGTAGGAGCATCCGTTCTGTTGGATTCTTGTTCAGCTGAATTCTGGGGAACGGCATGCAGAGATACGTTAGTGTTTGGGTGTAAGCTTCAGAATTGATTGTCTCACGTCGTGGCATAACTTCCACGAGAATCACGCCATCACAAGACATTCATTGTAATCCTAACCCTAAGCATTTACAATCTGTATAGTCCAGCAGATAATGACCTTACACTCTCAAACATGAAATTAACTGACACAAACTGCATTATTGTCAGAGACTTTAATAGCCGTTCAGAAAGATGGGGATACCCAGATACTGACAAAAGAGGAGATGAAGTGGAGGACTGGGAAATAGACTCAAATCTCCCTCTACTCAACAAAGCGGATGAAACACCGAGCTTCTACTCTAGAAGATGGTTTACCACTTCTACTCCAGACTTAGCGTTCTGCACATTTGTGACTTACTTATTGCCTCCCCTCGTACTATGATATGTCTGTTTATTTTTGTTTGCTTTTTTATGTTCGGTTGTATTATCAATGTGGTTTGCATTAGTATAGTGTTCTATTACAGCATCTGCAGCCTTGTTTCCTTTAAGCAAAGCATTTTCTTGTTTTATTTTTGTTTTGTTTTTGGGTCCTTCATTGTTCATGGCTTTCACTGGTTTCCATAGTTTGTTTACATACCTGTCAAAGTTAAGGTTTTATGTTTTTTTTACTTCAACAATCTCTTGTTGTTTGATTTACTGTTCTTTCATAGTTTGCCGAGATGGCATTGAGTGAGATGTTCGATTCAGTTGTTTGTTCTCTCTCACTGCTGTCATCCTGGCATCTTCAACGTTGTCCTCCAAAATGTGTAGTTCTTCAACCGAGTATGGTTTGTAATATTTGCCCGCTCATCTTGGAAGGGACTCAGCGGTCACCTGTATTATTGCTTCATTTAGACTTTCCACCATTTGTTTTATGTTGCCATGTCGTGTATTTATGTTTTCACAATATTTGTCTGTTAGTATGGAAAATCTGTTCCAATCAGCTCGTTTGTAATTTCAGCAAGGCAAAGGCGTTTGCTCCTGTGGAATATACTCCATATTCATTACAAGCTTGATTGGTCTGTGGTCACTGCCTGCTAATTGGTCAAGCACATGGCGATCGATTTTGTGGAGGATGTCTCCTGTGCAGAAAGCTAAGTCTGGAGTAGAATTGGTGTGTCTTCCGCTTTGTTGAGTAGATGGAGATTTGAGTCTATATCCCAGTCCTCCACTTCATCTCCTCTGTTGTCAGTAACTGGGTGCAGGTTCGCATGGCCGAATAGATAGGAACGCTTGTTCTTAAACATCCAGTATACTGATGCCGAGGTAAGGGGTACAACCCCTACGACCGACAGCTAAACTAAAATGTTGACCTGTCGTCCTTGACTTGGGGACGTAAATTACAACTACCACTGAAGCCTGATGGCGAGGGACACTATTAATAGGGAAAGTTAATTCACAAGCAAAATTCAGTCCAACACTACTATAGATAGTGTGTATGAACTACACTTGAGTTCAAAGGGAGCAAAAAGAAGTATCTGAGTATCCCCAACTTTCTGAACGGCTATTAAAGTCTCCGACAATATTGCAAGTTTGTGTCAGTTATTTTCATGTTTGAGAGTGTAAGGTCCTTATCTGCTGGGCTATACAGATTGTAGATTCTTATTTTCACGTCCTTTATCACTATATCAACACCTATAATTTCCGTTTGGCTGTCAGAGATCACAGATACTTCGCTGCAAGGTATTGTATTTCGTGTAAGTATTAGAACTTCTCCTTTGTGTCCTTCGCGGTCGAAACGTCTGACCTGATATCCTCTGACTGAGAATCTGTGATGGGCGTTAAGGTGTGTCTCCTGAATGCATGCCACATCTATTTTATCTTTATATAGACGATTTGTTAGGGGAACCTTCTTGTTAGAAACTCCTTCCGCATTCCACTGTAGTATGTTGAGTGCCCGGGGTGTTTGGTCAATAGCTCTTACCTTACTCCTCTGTACCTTGACTCCACAGCACAGCGGAAAGTGACCACCGGTAGCATTGAGTGGACCCTCCAGGTAGGAGCCCGGCACTATCACCGCCTGATGCGACTTCACGGGACTAGCACCATACTGATTCATTTTAAGTCGTGGCATTATGGATTGATTAAATTAATTTTAAGTTGTGGCATCATGGATTGATTAAATCACGTTGCACTCTTTTGTCACGCCTGTGGCTCAGTACATTTCGACAAGCATTTTTCGGGTGTGCTCATTAGCCTTTGACTGTCCCCAGTCTACCTACAAGGCAGCCGGTGTGTGTCTCTCTTCGTCTGGTTCCTATCCCTTGACCTGTCTCGACATGGGTGACCCTACCAGTAGTTGTGTTACTGTCGGCATAGCTCTTGGGGTCACTGGAAGCACTCAAGTCCCTCTACCTCTTCAAGGTGGAGACACAGCAGAGGGGATTCACTTGATTAAGAATATTTCTATTGGCTACCAAAGCACAGCTGAGATGATTTATTATGAAATGGTATGGGTGCTAGTCGTTCAGAAAGCAATGGAAAACTACTGAACACAAACTTGCCCAGGAATCACGAACAGCCAAACAAATGCTGGGTTGACTGCTACGTCCTGTAAAGGATACGTAACTAACTTAATACACATCTATGTAGCCAACCATTTATCACCTACATCGTTAAATACCAAACTAATACATGTCTGTCTGTATACCCAGCCATTTACCACCTACATAGTTAAATACCTACCTAATGCATGTCTATCTATGTACCCAACCATTTACCACCTACATAGTTAAATACCTACCTCATATATGTCTGTCTATGTAGCCAACCATTTACCACCTACATAGTTAAATACCTACCTAATACACGCCTGTTTACCATCCACTTTTCTCTTTCCTCCCTCCATTCCTTCCTACCTACCTAAGTACCTAACTACTTGCCTATATACCTATCTCCCTACCCACCTACCTATCTATATCTCTACCTGTCTATACACCTACCTACCTACCTACCTTCCTACCTACCCACCCACCTACCTACCTACCTACCTACCTACTTACATATTTACCTATCTACTTTCCTTCCTACTTACCTGCCTGTTTGTCTGCTTGTCGCTTTGTCTGCCTATAAATATGACTACCCACCTCTATGTGGTCCACACACCCAGACACTCAACCACTCATTCACCCATCACACGTCCCACATTCTGTCTTTCCGCATGCCTGCCCACTTCTCTATCTATCTCCATCTCCAGTTGCTGCTGTGATCTCTCTCGTAGTTTATGAAAGTTCCTAACTCGCTTTGATTGCTATATACCGCACGCTATGATGATGATGATGATGAATATCACGCGCCCGATCAGGCGGACTTCAATTCCGGAAATCTCTACGTGCTATTGAGCATTGTTTCACCATCTGCTACGCTCCACAGCAGATTGGTCTTTCGTCTATCGTCATCATCACATAACCGCATCAGCAGCAGCGATAATAATCTCAAAGATAGCCCTACAGATCTTCACAATGATCACATTAAGCTGTTTTAAATTCTATATTTATTTCTCCCATGCATGACACTGCTGGTAGATTCTGCGGTATAATTTTCTATTGTTATATTTCATTATAAAAACAATAACAATATATTTTGTTATCGGGTAGGCTGTAACCATCGGCTAATGGTTTGCAAACGGCCCGAAGGATTGGGGGGTAATGATAAAATTCGACCACATTTCTCTATGAGAGACGCAAATGACCGCACAAAACGGGGAGACCATTGATATGATTGGAAAGCTTGACACACAAATTGTTGTAGATGATTGGAGCAAGAACGCAGATTTATTGCACAGAGTGTACACAAATTACACGGAAGACAGAAGAGAACAAGCTGGCAGGAGTAAAATATGTTGGATCATATGCTGAAAATGTGGGTAACTTTTGTGATGAAGAATCGTAAAAGACTGTCCTATTCTTGGTTATTTCTTTTTTGTTTGTCTTTGAGTGTTTGTTTTTCTAATTCGTCTACATATCTGTCTTGTGACTACTCTATCTTTATATCAGCATCGATGCTTGGATTAGTATCTTCCGTGTAATTTCACTTTATTTAAGTTTTCATTTTCATTGGGTAATTTTCATATAGTCTTTTGTAATCATATAATTTTAATTATACACATTATTATGCTGTATAGTTTATCCGCCCCATCCTCTGTTTGTCTGTCTGTCTATATAGCTACCTATGCAAAAGTAAAGAAAGTACCATAGTAGATACTGCCGTTAGATGTGAAGTGATAGATCTTGAAATACTCTAGTCCACGACGTAGGGGTGAGGTGGTCAGTTACCTTCCTCGTCTCCTTCTTCTACCATAATATTCTTATCACATCCTGAACGTTGTCTGGGGGACATAACATCAATAATATTAGATATGCGAATGATACAGTATTGAATGCAGACAATGAACAGGATCTGCAACATCAAGGGGAAGAGAACTAGGGGAGGGCAGAGAAGTAAATACCTGGATGGCTTTTCCGCGTTGTATGGCCGAGATAAGAACACTGAACTGATCAACGACTCTGGTGATCCAGTGAGATGGCGAATCATGACCGACCACGCTTACCGGCATGGCACATGATGATGGTGAACGTTGTCTGGCATCCATTGTTTATGAGATTTGCTCCACGTGAGAGCCGTGCTAGAAATGATCCTGCCTCCACCTGGAATTAAACCCTGAACCACTATCTTGACATGCAAGCGCATTAACCACTGAACCCCCGCAACTCATGTCTGTCTGTGTAACTAACAATTCACCATCGTTTAGTTTTTACCCACTAAACACCAGCATCTTTCATCTGCTGTAGATGTACTAGGCAAGATTACGCTCATAGATACTATGTCTTCCCTCTGTTTTGAGATTCTACCAGAACTTCTACCAATCCCCTGCAACCTCATCCTTTCCAGATACGGGTTCTCAGTCTGATCCTCCACCGTCTCCACCTGGTCCCACGACCACCTCCCCCTTGTCCATAGTTAATCTACCACCAAGAGGTGCTTTCCCTGCCAGCCTATCAGCCTGCTCATTCCCCCCGCACACCCGCATGGCCAGGGCAAAAAATCCATACAATTCTCACAATCTGTGACCTCTGAAGCGAGGTGAGCCATTCCACACGATACATTCCTTTCTCCACCTTACTAAGCATACTCCTTGAGTCCGCAATGAAGACACAGTGCGTTGCAGTGATCTCCTCTAACCATCGAAATCCCACTGTGGCTGCTTCCACCTCCATTCTCATACTGGAGGTCGTAACCTCATATGCCATACTCTCCTTTTCTAAGAATCGTTCCTTCAGAATTAAAAAAAACAACAACCACGACGTCTATTTCTCACCACTGACCAATCGGTATAGATCACTATGTCATCTTGGTGTCTGTTACTCTGGATCATATAATGAATGAACATCAGCGTCAGAAATGATTGGCAGCACAAGGGACACAAGGCTGTGGACAGACATGATCACCAACACCACCCGGCAGGGACTATAAGATGATTTGTAGCACAAGATACTGAGGGCTAAGGACAGACATGATCACCAACGCCATACGGCATAGATAATAAGAAGATTGGTAGTCCAAGAGACAGATGGATGTGGATAGACGTGTATCTAACACATGAACAAACGAGCTTTAGTTCCGTCAAATTTGTCGGCACACGCATTAAAAAAATGATATGCATTCGAATGGTTACCCCAGGTCCTGTGACCGATGTTTCGAACAAAAGATGCGACACTCATTGACTTCTTGTAAACCAACACAGTTTCTTCAGAAAAGTGTATTGGTCATGTTGTGACTAACTGTCCAATGTATGCTTATGTGCTCGTTATACACGCCCTTAAAGTATGAATATGTGCTTCTAATTTACAACAGCAAATATAAATATTGAATTATACACAAACAATTATCGATAATTGTCCTATTCACACATGACTTAATTTCCATCCGAACATCACACAGACGCGTACTTACCACATGAAAGTTCTATACGATCTCTCACATATTTCTCCTCTCTCTGAGATCGAGTGTTACTCACGACGAAGTGTGAGCATTCTTAACACATGTTAGTGACAGTTATGTTTTCCCGTTCTCTCTCCTCGTTTCCCTGGCTGTTCTTTCCTCCCATTATTTCACTCTAATCAGTGCTGTAGCATTTGCCAGACTCGTGAGTTTTCTCACTCTCGGCTGAGTTAAAACCAATGGGGAAATTGGAAGATCACGACGTACACCCGGGGTAGGCTGTCAGTGTTGTTTTCATGTTGCGCTAACCCGACAATAAACTACACAGGAAGCATTTGTAGTTGTTCCTGAGTTATTGTTTGTTTTGTGGTCCTGGTGATGTAGTTGTTAGCGTATTGCTTTGTCATCGCACGAATTCTGGATTCAATTCCTTGACAAATCCACATTCATTGGTGAAGTGGCCAGTATTACACCAGCTGTTTTATTTGACATAACAGTTTAAAGTACCCGCAGCTGGGTCTATCTGGGAGCGCAGATCAGTTACAACAATTTATAGTACCCCCAGCTGGGTCTATCTGGGAGCGCAGACCAGTTACAACAGTTTATAGTACCCCCAGCTGGATCTATCTGGGAGCGCAGACCAATTACAACAGGTTATAGTACCCCCAGCTGGGTCTATCTGGGAGCGCAGATCAGTTAAAACAGTTTATAGTACCCCCAGCTGGGTCGATCAGGGAGCGCAGATCAGTTAAAACAGTTTAAAGTACCCCAAGCTGGGTCTTTCTGGGAGCGCAGACCAGTTAAAACAGTTTAAAGTACCCCCAGCTGGGTCTGTCTGGGAGCGCATATCAGTTAAAACAGTTTATAGTACCCCCAGCCCCCTCTGCCGTGCGTCCACCTTGACGAGGTAGAGGGGCTTGCGCGTTCCAATGACCCCAAGAGCTATGCCGACGGTAGCACAGCTACTGGTAGGGTCACCCATGTCGGACAGGTCAAGGGAGAGGGACCAGACGAAGTGACGCACAAACCTGCTGCCTTGTAGGTAGACTGGGGACAGTCAAAGGCTAGGGAAAGCATCCCGAACAAATGCTTGTCGAAATCGGATGTACTGAGCCACAGGCTTGACAAAGAAGTGCAACGTAACTTTATCATTTCATGATGCCACAGATGAAAATTAATCGTTATGGTGCTAATCCCGTGAAGTCCCATCAGGCGGTGATAGTGCCGGGCCCCCTGCCTCGAGGGGGTCCACCCATGACTACTGGTGGTCACCTTCCCCTGTGCTGTGGAGTCAAGGCACAGAGGAGTAGGTTAAGAGCTATTGACCAAACACCCCGGACACTCAACATACTACAATGGAATGCAGAAGGAGTTTATAACAAGAAAGCCTCCCTAACACAGCGTCTTCATAAAGATAGAATAGATGTGGCATGCATTCAAGAGACACACCTCAACGCCAATCGCACATTTTCAGTCGAGGGATATCAGGCCACACGTTTCGACCGCGAAGGACACAAAGGAGGAGTTGTAATACTTACACGAAATACAATACCTTGCAGCGAAGTATCTGTGATCTCTGACAACCAAACGGAAATTATAGGTGTTGATATAATGATAAAGGACGTGAAAATAAGAATTTACAATCTGTATAGCCCGGCAGATAAGGATCTTACACTCTCAAACATGGAAATAACTGACACAAATTGCATTGTTGTCGGAGACTTTAATAGCCGTTCAGAAAGATGGGGATACCCAGATACTGACAAAAGAGGAGATGAAGTGGAGGACTGGGAAATAGACTCAAATCTCCATCTACTCAACAAAGCGGATGACACACCGAGCTTCTACTCCAGAAGATGGCTTACCACTTCTACTCCAGACTTAGCTTTCTGCACAGGAGACATCCTCCACAAAATCGATCGCCATGTGCTTGACCAATTAGCAGGTAGTGACCACAGACCAATCAAGCTTGTAATAAATATGGAGTATGTTCCACAGGAGCAAAAGCCTTTGCCCCGTTGGAATTACAAACGAGCAGATTGGGACAGATTTGCCATACTAACAGACAAATATTGTGAAAACATAAATACACGATATGGCAACATGAAGCAAATGGTGGAAAGTCTAAACAGAGCAATAATACAGGCGGCCACTGAGTCTATTCCAAGAGGAGCGAGGAAAAATTACAAACCATACTGGACTGAAGAACTACAAATTTTGGAGGACAAAGTTGAAGATGCTAGGAAGACCGCAGAGAGAGAACAAACAACTGAAGCGAACATCTCTCTCAAAGCCATCTCAGCAAAATATAAAAGAACAGTAAATCAAACAACAAGAGATTGTTGGAGGAAAAAAACAGAAAACCTGAATTTTGACAGGGATGGAAACAAACTATGGAAACTAGTGAAAGCCATGAACAATGAAGGACCTAGAAACAAACAAATAACAATTAAACAAGGAAATGCCTTGCTTACAGGAAAAAAGGCTGCAAATGCACTAATGGAACACTATGCCAGTGCAAACCACATTGATATTACAGCCGAACAGAAGAAAGCAATCAAAGATAAACAGATACATCATAGATATACAGAGACAGCAGCAGAATATATGATGGCAAATCTAACAATGGAAGAAATGGAACAGGCAATGAATACCCTAAAAAAGAAGACATCACCAGGAAAGGATGGAATCACAAATGAAATGCTAATAGGACTAGGCACTAAGGCAAAAAAGAAACTACTAGCAGTCCTAAATTACAGCTGGAAGAGGGGAATAGTCCCACAGGCATGGAAGGAAGCTATACTAATACCAGTCCCAAAGAAAGGAAAAGACCTGGAAGAACCAAATGGCTATCGACCTATCAGTCTTCTTAGCTGTGTAGGAAAATTAATGGAACGCATTATCAATGGCAGGCTAACATGGCATCTGGAAGAAAACCAACTCTTAACACCTCACCAAGCAGGATTCAGAAAGTACAGATCCACTGAAGATCAAATAACCTATATAGCTCAGGAAATAGAGGATGCCTTCCAAGAGAAAAAGCACACACTAGCGGTCTGGATAGATTTAGAAAAAGCATTTGATAAAGTATGGAAGGAAGGACTGAAAGTAAAACTGCAAAAAAATGCATGTTTGTGGGAAAATGTACAAATGGATCAGCCACTACCTTGAGAACAGAACTGCCAGGACAAAAGTACAAGGACAAACCAGCAAAATGATGCTATTGGAGCAAGGTGTCCCCCAAGGAGGAGTTCTTTCACCAACATTATTCCTAGCATATATAAATGACATCACGGAAAATTTTCCAGCCAGAGTACACACATCATCCTTTGCAGATGACCTAGCCATATGGACATCTGAAGAATATATTAGTACAGCTAACAGCAGAATACAGCAAGCCCTATTAGCGCTAGAGGACTGGTCAAAATCATGGCTAGTGAAGATAAG
The DNA here is from genome assembly GCA_014155875.1 of Cepaea nemoralis. Classification (NCBI taxonomy): domain Eukaryota; kingdom Metazoa; phylum Mollusca; class Gastropoda; order Stylommatophora; family Helicidae; genus Cepaea; species Cepaea nemoralis. The sequence goes on from JACEFZ010012910.1 coordinate 120,787, forward strand.
TGAGGAGAAAACAACATGCACAGTGTTCTCCCTCTCAACTAAAACTCAGCAACCTAAGCTGGTATTGAATGGAAAAATATTGCGCCATGAAGAAAATCCAAACTATCTAGGAGTCACCTTTGATCGTCGCCTGACATGGAAGACACAGGTTGAGAAAAATCGAACAAGAGCAAGGCAAAGAATGGCAATCATGAAAAAGCTTGCTGGTACAACGTGGGGAGCAGATGAGAAAGTTCTCAAGAAGTTATATACTGGACGGGTGAGGCCAGTACTGGAATATGGCATTGCAGCTTGGGCAACAGCAGCTAAGTCAAACTTTAACAAAATAAGTAGAGTCCAAAATCAAGGAATGCGAATCATAACTGGAAGCCTGAAGACAACGCCTATTAACGAATTAGAAAAGATCACTTGTTTACAACCAATGCAGGATAGAAGAGATAGCAGAGCCCAGCAACAAGCTGAAAAATTTAGAAGATTGACAGACCACCCTATGTATAAAAGGTTTAGTGGTTTTGGAAAGGGAAGACTGAAGCGTAGCAACTTTGTAGAAACTGCAAAACGAAAGATTAGGGCAGATCCCATACTTAACATATCAACAGTCAAACCCATTTACAATGCAGACAAGTTCCCAGCTTGGAGACAGCAGCAACTGCCTGAGATGATAGAAAACATTCCTGGTATTGAGAAAAAGAACACTCAGCATGAAACCGAAAGAAGAGAAATAACCCTAAACTACATAAAAGAACATTACCCAAGCAGCAATTGGACCCATGCATATACAGATGGATCAGCCAAAAATTCAGTAGAGAATGGAGGAGGAGGAATTCTCCTAAATTTAAAAAATGGAGTGAAAAAAACACATTCAGTGGCAACTGGAAAGTTCTCAAGTAACTTCAAAGCGGAGGTAGAGGCTCTGAAAACTGCAGCAGAAATGCTCTTGATGGAGGAAAATAAAGAGACGCAAATAGCTATCTTCACAGATGCAAAGTCAGCTGTCTCAATACTGAAGAGCAAAAACAGCACAGAACTAGCTGACCTAAGAGCAGCACTCCATGGTCTATGCCAGAAATCCAAAAAAGTTATAATACAGTGGATCCCATCACATTGCAGTATACCTGGAAATGAAGAGGCTGACAGACTGGCAAAAGAGGGCGGACGACTACCACAGCCTGACATAGACATAACCTATAATGAGGCAAAGAGGTTGATAAAAAGCACTTATAGAACCAAATGGGAATCAGAGCATCCAGGCCACCAGAAGGATGATGCATATTACAAACTCGACCGAAGAGAACAAGTAGCAATCTTCAGACTCCGCACAGGACATAACAGGCTGAAATACCACTTGTTCAACAAACTAAAGATAGGAGATACAGATGAATGTAATTGTGGAACTGGTAAAATGACAGCTAAACATTTGCTGCAAGAGTGCCCAATATATGCAGAACAGAGAAAGATATTTTGGCCCACACCTGCTTCATTCGAGGACAAGCTCTATGGAGATATCAACAAGCTCAAGTCGACTGCAGCTTACTTTAACTGTATTCAGGTTGACATTTAAATGTACATTAAGAAGTATTTAGACTGCCACACTTCATACCACAGGCATGTCGGTTACACAAGCCTCCCAGAGGCATGAAATGGAATATTGCTTGGATAGCAAATCCATTACGTGGAAAGTCCGAATCGAAAGCTCACTGTGTGGGCTTCATAAAAGGTGGAAAAAGTGTCCTAGTGGCACAAAATGGAATATTGCTTGGATAGCAAATCCATTATGTGGAAAGTCCGAATCGAAAGCTCACTGCGTGGATGTCATCTGCAAACAGCATTCTTCTGGCTTCTGGAAGAACAGCCTATGGTGAACGGAAGGCCCAATATACGGAAGTGAGGCTAAGCAGCCATGTGCAGGACGTGACGATTCCTTGGGTGAGCCCAGTACCAGAGCGCTGTGTGTTGGCTCTGCAATTATGGAAGCCTCCTTGGATGGCGGGAGAATGCCCATGGTCTGCCCCTGCCTTCCCTTGAGGGCCGACCAGGATGCCTTTGGCTGTTCTATATGGGCCAGCTGGGATGGGAGATAACACCGCAACAGTGAGAGTCTAACGTCCTAAGAAACCCCCCGGGAAGGTTAACCAGGTCAACAAATGCCCGCAGAAGCCGGATGTGTCGGCCTAACGGCGCAAGGACGCAGCTCTGCTGTAAACAGGCACAACGCAATCACGTCCGAAAAAAAACTCCGGATGAACGAAGAAGAAGAAGAAGTACCCCCAGCTGGGTCTATCTGGGAACGCAAATCAGTTAAAACAGTTTATAGTACCCCCAGCTGGGTCTATCTGGGAGCGCAGATCAGTTAAAACAGTTTATAGTACCCTCAGCTGGGTCTATCTGGGAGCGCAGATCAGTTAAAACAGTTTAAAGTACCCCCAGCTGGGTCTATCTGGGAGCGCATATGAGTTAAAACAGTTTATAGTACTCCAGCTGGGTCTATCTGGGAGCGCAGATTAGTTAAAACAGTTTAAAATACCCCCAGCTGGGTCGATCTGGGAGCGCAGATCAGTTAAAACAGTTTAAAGTACCCCCAGCTGGGTCTATCTGGGAGCGCAGATCAGTTAAAACAGTTTAAAGTACCCCCAGCTGGGTCGATCTGGGAGCGCAGATCAGTATAACAGATTATAGTACCCCCAGCTGGGTCGATCTGGGAGCGCAGATCAGTTTAAAAAAAAAAAAATGTAGAATCGAACATTTGACCATCGTGCCCTCAGGCAGCCGTGTCGCTGGGCTACCGAGGCTCCCTATTGCCTGTAATGAATAGGTTTAAACCTACTAGCTATGCTTGAATTGGCGACCTGGCTTCTTAATATGGCAACGAGAGATTATGAAGTTCCTGAGAGGAAGGCAACTGATCTGAGATTTAAAACGACTTTAAATATCATCATAATCATTATGCTCATCGTCATGATCATCATTATCATCATCATCGAGTGTTTCAGCCGTGGGCTGGCTGTGAACGATACCTGACCATCAATACAACACCATAAAATGTTTCAGCCGTGGGTTGGCTGTGAACGATACCTGACCATCAATACAACACCATAAAGTGTTTCAGCCGTGGGTTGGCTGTGAACGATACCTGACCATCAATACAACACCATGCAACGTTCTTCTTCAGACATGTTCCATCCTCAACTCCACCCCAGCAGATGTCATTCCAGCGTGTCCAATTACCAATCTACAGAATTCCATGTCTTTCTCCACCCCAACAAGATGCAACGGGCTCTCTTCCTCAACAAGTAACAATGATCCTGTCTTCTCCAATAAGTTACAACGGGACTGTCTTCCTGAACAAGTTACAAAATTTTTTCTTCCCCAACAAGTTACAACAGGACTTTCTTCCCCAACAAGTTACAACAGGACTGTCTTCCCCAACAAGTTACAACGAGGTTGTTTTCTTCAATGAGTTACAACGGGGCCGGCTTCCTGAAAATGTTACAACTGGACTATCTTCCTCATCAAGTTACAACGGGACTGTCTTCCTTAGTAAATTACAACATGGCTGTCTTCCCCAGCAAGTTACAACGGGACTGTCTTCCTTAGTAAATTACAACATGGCTGTCTTCCCCAACAAGTAACAACGGGACTGTCTTCCTTAGTAAATTACAACATGGCTGTCTTCCCCAACAAGTTACAACTGGACTATCTTCCTCATCAAGTTACAACGGGACTGTCTTCCTTAGTAAATTACAACATGGCTGTCTTCCCCAACAAGTTACAACGGGACTGTCTTCCTGAACAAGTTACAACAGGATTGGCTTCCCCAACAAGTTACAACGGGACTGTCTTCCCCAACGAGTTACAACGGGACTGTTTTCCCCAACAAGTTACATCAGGACTGTCTTCCTGAACAAGTTACAACGGGACTGTCTTCCTCAACAAGTTCCAACGGGACTGTCTTCCTCAACAAGTTACAACAGGACTGGCTTCCCCAACAAGTTACAACGGGACTGTCTTTCCCAAAAAGTTACAACGGGACTGTCTTCCCCAACAAGTTACAACTGGACTGTCTTCCTGAACATGTTACAACATGGCTGTCTTCTCCAACAAGTTACAACAGGACTGTCTTCCCCACCAAGTTACAACTGGACTGTCTTCCTGAACATGTTACAACATGTCTGTCTTCTCCAACAAGTTACAACGGGACTGTCTTCCCCAACAAGTTACAACTGGACTGTCTTCCTGAACATGTTACAACATGGCTGTCTTCTCCAACAAGTTACAACGGGACTGTCTTCTCCAACAAGTTACAACTGGACTGTCTTCCTGAACATGTTACAACATGACTGTCTTCCTCAACAAGTTACAACGGGACTGTGTTCCCCAAAAAGTTACAACGGGACTCTTCGCCACCATGTTTCTACAGTGCTGCTTTCCTCAAAAATGTATTACTGTACAGGACTGCCTTCCTCAACAGCTTACAACTACATCACACAAGAATGCAAGGGTTTTGGTGTACAGACCTGTGTCTGAGATGGCGGCAATTATTGTTGCATCCAATTGTAGGCTTGTGTTTATGTATGTTCGTCATGCCATTAGCAAAATGATTACTTTCACTATTGATTCTAATGAAGACTGATAATTTGTAAAGAAAACCTCTATACTGTCCTGTAACTTTCCTGTAATTCCCTTACATTATAATATGAAAAATAGTGAGTGACTGCATTCGTACATGGCAATATCACTATCATCACCATACTCATTATCATTATCATCACCACCATCATCATTACCATCATCATCATCATCATCATCATCATCATCATCATCATCATCATCATTATCATCATCATCATCATCATCATCATCATCATCATCATCATCATCATCATCATCATCGTCATCTTCATCATTACCACCACCAAATGTTATCTCTGCATTTAATGTTGGCTATCATGAGTTTGAGAAAGGGTTACGAATGAAATTCTTAATTCTGCATACCGCTTCCAAACACAGCTGGAGCTATGGAGTTCGTGCTTTGTGTGAAGCTTTCTGCCGGCCGCCTTAAGGAAATAGACGGAACCGTACAGGATATTGTTAGGACATGTTATGAGAAGAAATGAATTGGGGAACTTGATGACAACTGGCAAGATCGAAGGGAACAGACCAAGAGGAAGACCTAGAGGCAAATATCTGGATGGCTTGGCCTCGTGGCATGGTTGAGACGAAACACGGAGCTGATCCACGACTCTGGTGATCGAGTGAGATGGTAAAATATGACCGCCCACGCTTACCGGCATGGCACATTATGGATGATGGATGATGAATATTCTGACAACTATGGTTTGATCGACTGCTGGTTGAAGATCAATAACTGATGAAACAACATGTTTAAACAGCTTGAGAGTGGACTGAAGTATCCAGCAAATTGGGGCGCCTGAGGAGACGAATCTGACGTATACACAGTTTTTTGCTGAAATATGACACCTTTAGCAAAAGGGGTGCATGAGGCGGAGAATTGGCAGGAGACCGAGAGGCTTCTCTGCGCACCGCGATGGGAGCGACGTTGTGTAAAGGACCCGCTACTTGATGACGTTACTGAAATCATCATCATCTGCACCCTACGAGATTTTCTAACGAGGAAAATGTCGCATGATTTGTCAGATTCTGTAACCATTTCAGTTCATCTGATCATGATGGAGTCGATGATGTTTTGGTCACAGAATTGAAGTCATGCTACTCTGATAGCTTAATTAGGCTTAAAACTGAAAGCCAGTTAATCATCTCTTTGGGATGTATCCATCCAGCGGGAATCAATACTGTTGTAGATGCAACTGTATAACTCTGCTGACTCCCCTCTATATATCCTTATCTAACCGTGTGCACACTTTCGGCTCCACATGTTCATATGTGGCAGCTTTGACGACTGAACTTCTGCGTCGACTTCCCTAGCAACGAAGTAAGTGTAATGACCTAGCAACGTGTCATACCTAGGCTTTTTCGGTTTTTCTTTTAATGTTACTATAGTTTATGATTTCATGTTTTTGTTTCTGTTGTTCACGAGGAAGATTATTATAATCGAAACATCGATTAGCTGAGTCATAGTAATACTTATTCTTGTTTTCTTTTTCTTTTGGGGAATATCATAATTGACCCCCCTCCCAGTATGAGTCTTTTTCCGCGTATATTAGAGTTCGTTGTAATGTCTGTACATTGTGTCTGTCTCACTTTTTCGCAGGAGTTACACGTATCTATTTTTACTTTTTATTATCAATTGTTATACCCTCCTGTAGTAGTTACTTCTTTGATCTGTTATTGGTGTTGCTTGTTGAAGAAGGCTGTACAGCTGAAACATCCACGTAATGACTTGTGACTGTGTTTGTGCAAAACTGATCCTTTCCCTGTTCCATTACCTGATTTATTCATTGCTACTATGCCATATTTCATGCTACGATAAATGTTATTATTATTATTGATACTCTCCCATGTCGGTATCCTGAAAAACAAAACCACTGCGACCCGCGCCCATCTAATGAACATCATCTTTGGTATCAACAGTTTCGCCAGTTCCTCAACAATCGTTGGACAACGGCTGGCAAGATCTGCCACCAACGCACACCAGACAGCCGATAGCCCAGCACACCCTGAGTTATGCCTGTTTAATACTGGCTTATCAGTGGCGATATTTGAGCTGCACAAATTAATGTGCACGCTGTTTGGTGAGCAATAGTAACAAGCCAAGAACCCTCTTTTTGGGAATAACATTGTGGGATAGTAGCAAATCTGAGGGGGAGGGGCAGTCTTAATGGTGGACGAACAGCAGAGAGGAGAGGAGGGAGTGTAAAGAACGATACAAGAGTCGTATTGTTTGTTTTTTTGGGCGCTCTCTCGCTTTGAACTCAAACGTAGTCCATAGATGTGCTAATACTTCTAGTAGTACTGAACTTATTTCTGCCTGTGGGTTAACTTTCCCTAGTACTAGTGTCCCTCGCCATCAGGCGAACCCACTCCGACTTCAGAGGTACCTGTAATGTATGTCCACACGTCAAGGACGAGAAGTCAACATATTAGTTTAACAGAAGGGGTAGGGGTTGAACCCGCTACCTCAGCATCAGCACACCGGAAGTTTACGAACAAGCACACCTATCCATTCGGCCACGCTGATCTCCTAAAAGCCGCAGCGCGTAAGAAGAACGGTGAAGATAGTCCCACTGCAGGAACAGCCCAAGGGTGTCAGGTATTGGTATATAAAGGACGATTTACACGCCTTAGGCGCCCTGGGCTTATTGTCTCATCTCATCTCATCTCGTCTCATCATTTCACCCCATCATCTTAACTCATCATTCTCATCTCATCTCGTCTCATCATTTCACCCCATCATCTCATCTCATCAAAATCATCTCATCTCCTCTAATCATTTCACCCCATCATCTAATTTCATCTCGTCTCATCATTTCACCCCATCATCTCATCTCATCTCATCTCGTCACATCATTTCACCCCATCATCTCATCTCATCATTATCATCTCATCTCGTCACATCATTTCACCCCATCATCTCATCTCATCATTCTCATCTCATCTTATCTCGTCTCATCATTTCACCCCATCATCTCATCTCATTTCATCTCGTCTCATCATTTCACCCCATCATCTCATCTCATTGCATCTCGTCTCAACATTTCACCCCATCATCTCATCATTCTCATCTCATCTCGTCTCATCATTTCACCCCATCATCTCATCTCATCATTCTCATCTCATCTCGTTTCATCATTTCACCCCATCATCTCATCTCATTTCATCTCGTCTCATCATTTCACCTCATCTCATAATTCCATCTAATTTTGTTTCTATTGTACCTTGCGGTGTTGAGATGAAGCATAAACAGAGGGAGAGTCCCTGTGTGTGGGCTTCATATATTGAGATGCCCATGGACTCTCATCGTTTCATATCCACATCTCATCTAATCGTTTCAACTCATCATCTCATCTCATCATCTCATCTCATCATCTCAGATCATAATCTCATCTCATCTTTTTCCTCTTGTACCTTGACGGGGTCGAGTGAAGCATGAACAGCGGCAGAGTGCCCATTTATGGGCTTCATATATAGAGATGCCAATGGACGCTCATCATTTCTTACCCACATCTCATCTCATCTCATCATATCATTTCATCTAATCATCTCATCTCATCATCTCAGATCATAATCTCATTTCATCATCTCATCTCATCTCATAATCTCATCATCTCATACCATCTCATCTCATCAGCTCATCGTCTCATCTCATCTTGTTCCTCTTGTACCTTGCAGTGTCGAGATGAAGCATAAACAGCGGGAGAGTGCCCGTTTATGGGCTTCATATATCAAGATTCCCATAGACTCTCATCATTTCATCTCCACGCTAATCTCATCATCATAGATCATAATCTCATTTCATCATCTCATCTCATCTTATTATCTAAGATCATAATCTCATCTCATCATCTCATCTCATCATAATTTTAACTGATCATCTCATCTCATCATCTCATCTCATCATCTCATTATTATCTTCTCATCTCATCATTCTCTTCTCATTTTATCACCTCTTCTCATAATTTCATCTCATCATCTCATCTCATCATCTCATCTCGTCTTGTTCCTTTTGAACCTTGCTGTGTCGAGATGAAGCACAAACAGCTGGAGAGTGCCCGTTTATGGGCTTCATATATCGAGATTCTAATGGACTCGTTTACATGGCCGGTCTCTTCTTCTGATTCCATTGGGTCTGTACACCATTGCTACTTGTGAGTTGATTGTTCTAGCGACAATCGTTCGTTGATGCGGTCAGTGCCACACCGACCGTCTTTACTTTCCAAGACATTTTCTGGTATCCGTTATGGCCTGCGTCGACTTGAGAGTTCATCGCCAATTTACAAATCCGATACCAGGGGGATTCGAACTCATGATCACGGAGTCGGCAGACGAGCTTGTAACCACGGAGCCACCGCTGCTCATCAGTTCTCAGTTCCCACAGCGAGCCGCGATTGTATTGGCGGACAGGTTTCTCCGCGGTCATAGAGCAATCCATGCTGCACTGTTTGGTCAAGCCTCATATTCTCATATTTATACTTACATACATCCATACTCATACTCAATTTCACACTCATATTCAAATTCATACTCATATTCATATTCATATTCATATTTATATTCATACGCATATTCATACTCATATTTATTTTCATACTGATATTTGTATTCATACTCATAGTTATATTCATACTCATATTCATCCTCATTTTCATATTAATACATACTCATTTATATTCTTAATCATACTCCAGATATTGTCAATCTCTAGAATAAGAGAGACAGAAAAGGAAGAGAGAGAGAGAGAGAGAGAGAGAGAGAGAGAGAGAGAGAGAGAGAGAGAGAGAGAGAGAGAGAGAGAGGACAGACAGACAGACAGACAGAAAGACACACAGACACACAGACACACAGACAGACGGGCCGACAGAGAGAGAGGTAGATAGATAGATAGAGAGATAGGTAGGTAGGTAGATAGATAGATAGATAGATAGATAGATAGATAGATAGATAGATAGATAGATAGATAGATAGATAGATAGATAGAACGAACGAACGAACGAACAAACTTTATTTTAAAAGGGTAACAAATTGGGCACGCAGGCCCGTCATACATTTGGCCCTTTCGATCACTCATCTTTCATTCATTAAATGTGCATGTTACATGTACATGGGGGAAAAAACATTGCCAAATGGATTTTGTAAGCATAAACAATGCATATTACGCATGGTACATTCACATGGGGAAAAAACAACAAACATTGTCAAATGAAAGTTGTAAACATAAACAGTGCATATTGCAATGTTGTGAGACACATCCGCCATCCACCCTCACACCCCGCAGCCACCCACACATCCCTCAGCCACCCACACATACCCCACCCACCATACCTCCACCCACTCACACATACCTCCACGCACTCACACAGACTCAAGCAAACATACATGCCGCCACCCACATACTGATCCCCCACCCACACACATTTCCTCACCCACACATACATCCCCCACCCATCCCATAACCGACACTCACACACCCACCCACATATTCTCCACCATCCACCCACACACTCGCAACCACCCAGCAAAACACACATCACAAAACCACACACACATACCCCCGTCAGCCCACACATCCCGCACCTATCCACACATACATCTCGCACCCTCACAATTTCCCCCACCCACCCACACATACATCAGACAGACAGACAGACAGACAGACAGACAGACAGACAGACAGATAGATAGATAGATAGATAGATAGACAGACAGATAGATAGATAGATAGATAGATAGATAGATAGATAGATAGATAGATAGATAGATAGATAGATAGATAGATAGATAGATAGATAGATAGATAGATAGATAGATAGATAGATAGATAGATAGATAGAACGAACGAACGAACGAACAAACTTTATTTTCAAAGGGTTAAGAATTGGGCACGCAGGCCAGTCTAACATTCTGCCCTTCTATCACTCTCTTTCATACATTATTTCATTCACACATCATTCAAGGCTAACAAAGAACAGTAACAATATAAAAGATATGCATTATAAAGGCATGGGCAAAATGCAAACATCAAAACTACACGACACAGTAATATTAGATAATGGTTTGACTCTTGTTATTAGCCATGTGGAATATACTGGCCTACAAAAAGGTGATTGGCTGTTATACTAGGGCTTTGTTATTATTATTATTATCTCAATTATTAAGGGGGAAGGTAATCCGTATTGAGATAGTGTTCGAATAATTTGCGATTATATGAATAGGGATTGGTGATGTCTTTGATTTCTTGTGGAAGATTGTTCCACAGCTGAGATGCAGAGTACGTTAAGCTTGTTTTGTATAAGTCAATCCTAGGCTTCGGAATGTGTAGTATATTTAAACGTTTACTGTGTCTAGCATTATATTTAAACAAAGGCCAAAGGTAATTTGGGGCATTCCGATGCAGGATTTTGTGAATTAGTTTAGCTTTATTGAAAAGCAGGCGTTTGCGGAATGGTAGTAACTGAAGGTGTTTATACAGGCTAGGATTGTCAGATAAATGTTTGCTATAAATTAGACTCATGGCCCGTTTCTGGAGTGAGTAAAGTCGCTTGGTGTTTGAATTAGAACAACCGTCCCAGATTGTAGAGCAGTAGTCAAAGTGTGTCTGTATATGAGAAGTATAGAATAGTTTCCTTGTGTCCTCATCAAGGAAGTTTTTAATTTTGGCGAGTTGATAGACTTTTTTCGCTGTTTGTTTAATGAGCGCTTGAACATGGGAATTAAAGGTTAGGTTTCTATCAATGATTAGGCCTAATGTTTTGTGCTCAATTACACTTTCTACTGGCATGTTATCGATGTGAAGTTGAAGTGATGTGTGTGAGCTTAGAGTTTGAAGTCTTTGTCTGGTTGTTAATAACATTGCTTTTGTTTTAGTGATGTTAATTTGCATACGGTTTGAATAGCTCCACTTAACTACATTATTTAATTCTTGTTGTAAAGACGACTCCAGTAAAATACAGTTTTCAGCGTTTGTGTACACCGTACAGTCATCTGCAAATAGATCGCAGGACGACGAAAGATGCAAAGGTAGATCGTTAATATATATGGCAAATAATAGAGGGCCAAGAATAGAGCCTTGCGGTACTCCAATATTGAAGGTAGTGGTTTGAGACAGAGATTTATTGTGTGATACTACTTGCTTTCTGTTTGATAGAAAAGATGATATTAGAGTGACTACATTAGGGCCAATTTTCATTGTCTCAAGTTTTTTAATTAAAATAACATGGTCTATCATATCAAATGCTTTCTTGAAATCAATAAACACAGTTCCACATAGACTGTTGTTGTTTATATTCTGGTGCCAATTTTCTATCATGTTTGTTAGGGCCGTATGGCAAGTCAGGTCTTAGTCAGATATGACTGAGCTACCGTATGACAGTAGACGGTACTACCTGCTTTCTGTCAGCGCCGAATGTTGGGGGCGCTTACCAAACCCGACACCCCACATTGTGCCAACGGCTTCGGGCGGAAGAGCGCAATTGGGAGGGTACTAGCCTTATCCTGGTGCGAGGAAATGCAACCCAAAGACAAAATAAGTCATGGCAGGGCAGACCAGTCCCTAAGCCTTGGTTGGCAGCTGGTCTAGGATCGAAGCTCCGACAGGCGGACAGTTAGAGCATTGCTTTGCTGATCCGGCAGCTTCTGCAGCTTGTCTTGTTCCAGATTATAGGTGTCAACTTTCCTCTGGAGTGAACTAGGCAGGCCGAGAGAGGGATCATGCTGCATGGGCAACACATGGTTTCTTTATTTTAGCCCAGGCTTTGTGCTATGGAGAGGCAATAACTCCATCCCTGGTCTTAACCGGTCTCGGAATCAAAGCGAGAGGCAACTGTTACGGGTTAACTGAAGTATTGGAAAGATCAGGTTGTGTGACGGTGTATTCCATGCTCAGTCTTCGTAGACTTAGATGGATAGGACACGTTAGGAGGATGGATGATGGTAGAATACCAAAGGACATCTTTTTTGGTGAATTACAGACGGGTAGGAGATCTCAGGGTCGGCCTCTACTACGATACAAAGATGTGTGTAAGCGGGACATGATTGATACAGGCATTGATAATGCACATTGGGAGCACGTCGCCGCTGAACGTGTTGCATGGAGGGCAACTATCAGAAATGGAATAAAGACAAAGGAGAAAATGATTGCAGATAAAGCACACACAGAGCGTGAGAGACGTAAGATGGTGCAAAATGGTGGAAGTGACCATGTTTTCACATGCACCTTCTGTGGGCAAACATTTGCAGCAAGAATTGGCCTTACCAGCCACACTCGCCACCGCCATGGATCGTAGTTATTAAGCCTTTTTGAAGCACAATGTACCAAACTATCGTCTGTCAAGACGGAAAGGTGCCAATGAATGAATGGCAAGAATATTTTGGTCGAAATCCTGATTGGCTGTCAACAATAAGCTTGTTGCGAACTAGATACTGTAATGTTACTTTATGGATGTGTTTTTCTAGTGGCTTAGATAGTGATGATAGTAAGGAAATGGGTCTGTAATTGTTCGGGAGACCATTGTCCAATGAACCAGATTTAAGAAGAGGGTACACTTTAGCGATTTTGAGAGCTGATGGAAAGTGGCCTTTGGTTAGACACTGATTATATACATAAGTTAGTGATGTACAAATCACTGGTGCAGCACAACGGAGAATCCGGTTGCTGATTCCATCTAACCCAGATGAGGTTGTGTTTTTTAGGTTACTGAGGTAAGTGAATACCTCAGTGATTGTCATTAGCGGTATGTCGGAAAGAATATCGCGGGAGCATCTATTCTCGCAAAACGATGACAATAAAGATAAGTTGCAAGGAGAATTAGGTATTGAAGCCTTCAACTCGTCTATGTCAGTTTGAAAAAAAATTACTGAATTGGTCGCATGTAATATGATTTGATGGTAAAGAATTTCGGAAGTTATACTTGTTTGTCAAGGTGTTAATTGCCTTCCATATATCCTTACTATTTGTTTTATCCATTACTAAGTTCTTAAAGTAATTTTTCTTTTCCCGTCGTATGCTATATGGAACTTTGTTTCTAAGAGTACGGTATGCACTGAGATCCCGCTTTTTATGTGCTTTATCTCTGTCTCTCATAATTTCAAGTATTTCCTGGGTGATCCAAGGTGGCTTGACGTGGTGTTTTACTCGAACTTCCTTGACTGGCACATGTCTATCAAAAACATCAATAAAGGTTTTCATCCAGAATTCCAGAGCATCATCCGGGTCAGGAAGCTGATAAACATTGTCTAGAGGTGAACTGAGCAAGTCCTGTAAAAATGCGTTTTGGTTGAAATTTTTGTAACTTCTATATTTTACACTTATGTGTTTATGTTTAGGAGTTTTAATTCCTTTTTTAGACCACGTGCAGCATATTGGGTAGTGATCGCTCATTGCACAATTTGGTACGGTGCATTCTATGATGTTGTCTGAGCAAGTTACATAAATGTGATCTATGACTGTTGAAGATGACTTTGTTACTCTAGTAGCTTGTTGTACTATTTGTTGGAAATTGTATGATGCAATTATATTTCCCCATATTATGTTGGATTTGTTGGTGTCAATGTTAAAGTCTCCGAGTAGTATAATTTCCTTCCCAGAAGCGAAAACCACATCCATCATGGTAGTGAAGTTTTCGTACCAGACGTGTCCAGCACTGGGATTTCTATAAAGGTAGCCAATTATCAGGGGTGTGCGGTTTTGAAGTTTTAGCTCTAGCCAGATACATTCTATTTCGCAAGTTTCAAAGTGTAGCCTACGGTGAGCATTTAGTAAATTAGAAACATAGGTTATTATGCCTGTCTCTTGTTTCCTACAGGGATCCCTTCTAAAAACTTTGTACCCTTTAATAGAGATGTCCTCATCTGAAATTGTATCATTAAGCCTACTTTCACTAAGGCCGAATAAATGAAAATTTTGATTAAGAATAGAAGATAACTCTGGTAGCTTGTTAAATAAGCTGCAAATGTTTAAGTGTCCAAGGCGTATTCCTGACTTATTGAGCCAGTGTTGCCACTTCTCAGACATTTCATCCATGAAGAAAGTGTAAATTCGTCAAAGTTAAGCTAAAATACAAGATCATAAAAAAATCACAATTACATTAACTTACAAAATATCAGTAATACAAATCAATAAGTAATTGACAATATTATAACGATATAACTAATTAGACCAACGAATATAATGCAAACAAGGAACAAAACGAATTAAAGAACATACAACAAATAATTAATTTGAAAAAAAACTACTTCACAAGCTAAGTACCAACTGTTATCCAAAAGAATCAATAAATGACTATACAAGTCAATGTCTCTGTTTAAAGCGGGGAGTGAAGACCCCCTCACTCAGGGTATTAAGGCGATAAAAAGTATTATGAAAGATATCTAAGTGTCAATCTCTGTGACTTCAATACGAGTCAATGTTTACAGACCCGTACAATCTAATACGTCGCTATATAAATCAATAACCAAGTATGCGCATAAACTTTATAGGAGAGGCCCTTTCTTGTACCGAGATCCGGTGTTGCTTTGTGCTGAATTGCTAGTAAATACCAGGCTGTATTGGTCCTTGGTACAGCGACATCATAAATGCCTGCCGAAGTGAAGTTGGGCTAAACCGTGTGAGGTATAACAACTCTGGGTTACAATGGAGTGGATATTGTTGATTTCTCACGGGTGTGTAACGACTTCCAACTACAGGCTCTGATTCGTGGCTAACAGGAGGCTGTGGTGGCACGTTGTTGTTACTACTGGATTGATCCTTGCTGTGGAGAAGAGGGAACGTATCTTCATAATTATCACCCTCCTGCGTGAAAGAGGGCGTATTGTACGGATTTGGTGTGATGGAAATGTTCCGTCTGGCTTGGATATCAGGTGCCGTGGTTATGAGTGGTCTGCTCTCTTCTGGTTTATTGGTACTTGATGTGGCGGCAGTATGTCGTCTGGCTTGAGTTTGAGGTGGTGTAGCTAAAAGTGTCCTACGCGATCCAGTATTGGATGTAGGTTGTGTACGTTCAGGGTACTTAAGATTTTTGGCGAGCAAGCTGGTGCCCAATGTAGACAAATGTACTTGATCTTTATAAAGTCGCTTTTAGGTGCTCCTGACTGTGAAGTAAACACCGGTGTGTTGTTGATGAACTGTATGTTGTTGTGAGAGCAAAACTTCTGCAATATGTTGTTATTTATGTCAGCTAGACGACGCTGGAATCCATAACTCGGTGATATGATGGAGGAGAAACAGATGGACGAGTTAGGAAAAGTGTGACGTAATCAGTTCAAGAGCGCCAGCAGTTGAGATGTTATGATTTGCTGGTTGTTCATGGTGTCATTGATACCAATATGGACGCTTGCCATTTTTACGTTAAGATTTACAGCCAACCTCCTAATATTGTCTGTTAGCCGGTCAACACTAGCCCCAGGCAGTGGAATTATGGAAACAATGTCTTTGTCTGTAGTAGCCATCCGGTCGCTATAAAGACCTTTCATTAGAGAGTCGCCTATTATAATGTGTGTACAGTCGGGACGTGCTGTCTGCACATGTTGGTTGTCAGTACGCCTTGCTCGTTGTTTCTCCCATTTAGCAGCAGTCTGTATGTCTCCATGTGACTCTCCCTGTGTTTCCTGGAGGCGTGTGTTGTCTGTTGGCAGTGCACTATAGCACTGTACGTTTTCTGACGAATTTTCTTGAAGCACTTCGAACCTGTTGCTTATCTTTACTCCAATGGGATAGACTGCTTGTAGCGTTTTATCTTCCTCTGCACGTTGAGGTTTTTCCGCGTCTTGTTTTTGGTGAAACTGGGCTTCAAGATTCTCCGAATTTGATACAGCTGCTTGGGAGTTACACGCTTGTTCAGTTGAGTTGGTGGAGGACTCGTGCTGTAAAGTTTCTATTGTTTTTCTTAGCAACAGATTTTCCTCTCTCAGGAGCGTGATTTCTTCTTTGAGAGCAGTGTAGTCACTGCTGGTCTTGCTGTTAGCTGCAATGTTCGCTGTAACAGTAGCAGTGAGCGCCTTTAAGGATTGCTCTATTACCTCAATGCGCCTATGACAATCGCACGATCGTCCATTGATATTTGGCATGTTATCTAAGGCTGGTATTTCTTCTGCTACACTTACGTTGGTCTCCACGTTGTTTTGGAGGTGCTCCATTGGATATTCAATGGCCAAGAGTACTGATGGGGTAGGTGACCTCGTGTTGATGGCATTGTCCTGTTCATTTATTGTATGTGTTAGTTGAGAAACATTGTCTGCTGTGGTGTCCACAGCTGTAGTTGTGGGCTGTGTAGATTCTGAGTCCTCACTCGAGACGAGCATGTTGATGATATCTTGTGTCTTTGATATGTCTCTACTCGTGAATGTAAGTATTGAGTTCTCCAGCTCGACAAGGTCTAATTTTAGCCAAGATTTAATGTTTTCAACGCTGCCCTGAGCTAGTAACTTGTTCTTTGAGTGATATAAATGTATTGTAAGGACTGGCGTCGTAATCAGATCTTCCACGTAGGCCCCGCTTCTATCTTGTCTGTGTTGGATTCGTTCAGGCTTGTAATAATTGATGAGGCACGTTCGAAATGCCTCATAATGGAGTGTATTGTTAAAGGATACTGTAACACATTGGAGTTGGTGTGTTGGACGACTCGGCCGATTGGATTCGCACACCTGGCTAGCTTGGTCTTCACCGCCTTCTCTTTGTTTAGTGTGTATGGTTTATTCACGGCCGATCGTAAACCAGATCTTGTTTTAACACCAGTCACCTCCAGAGAGGCCTCTCCTATAGATGACATTACTGCATCATGTTATCAAACCCGTTTGAAGAATGTTGCGAACTCATCGTAGTCTAGACGCGCCGCGGGCCACTTGAAGTCATGTGTTGCGGTTCGTTTGTTTTGACAATTGAGACAACAACACAGGCTGATCAGGAACTTGCGATATTGTGTGCTGGCGACTTACCACGCGCTAGTCAAGCATGGTTTACACACGTTGTCGCTAATCGACAATTGGTAATTTCGAAATTGAATGACCTTACCGTCCATTTATCAAAGGAATCCTCATTTCACTAAACCACAGTCACATAAACTTAAGATATTAATTCGTATTAGATCCAGTTTCAGAACTAACACAATGTTATACACATCATCTCGATTGAAATTAGATAAAACTTGATAAATTTTATAAAAACTCAGAGAGCTTGTGAAAACACGTCCGCTCGTAACCGGAAACAGGAAACAAAGATAGATAGATAGATAGATAGATAGATATATAGATAGATAGATAGATATATAGATAGATAGATAGATAGATAGATAGATAGATATATAGATAGATAGATATATAGATAGATAGATAGATAGATAGATAGATAGATAGATAGATAGATAGATAGATAGATATATAGATAGATAGATAGATAGATAGATAGATAGATAGATAGATAGATAGATAGATAGATAGATAGATAGATAGATAGATAGATAGATAGATAGATAGATAGATAGGGAGACAGGTATTATGTGAGTAGGTTGGTAGTGAACCCTCATTAGATGAAATTGCATGGACAATAAAGAACCTGAAGAATGGTAAACCATGAGGATATGATGAGATACCAGCTGGGCTAATTAAAGCAGGGGGAGAAGAAATCATACAATTTTATCACGCATTGTGTAAAAAGATATTGAAATAGGTATATCGATAATAGATTGGAAGATAACTATCTTCATTCCAATAAAAAAAGGCAACCTGAAATTGTGCACCAGTTATAGAACTGTTGCCCTGATCAGTCATACAAGTAAAATTCTACTAAAATTCATAATGGGAAGACTTCATGAGAAAATGGAAGAAGAAATTAACGTGAATCAAGCTGGATTCAGACAAGCAAGAGGGACAAGAGATCAGATACTCAACATGTGTTTAGTAATAGAGAAATACAAAGAATTTAATGTAAACCTATTCTCGTGTTTTGTGGATTAATCAAAGGCATTTATTTGACTGTGCACAACATCAGAAACTTTGGAAAATCATGAAGAATATAGGGTTTCCACGCAGAGGTGTTTCCAAGGCACCAGGTCCGGGATCTATACTGGTCAAGACCTACTGACAAGTCCACGCCGTGCGTCCTGGGCAACAGGTCCCTTCGGAGACCTGGCTAACTTCAGTAGGATCGATGATTCCTCCGAAGCCGGAGAGTATCTGCCTGCATGGCGAGCAACCACCAGTCTGCACACTAATAAGCCAGACATGGGACCGGTATGAACCTGCAAACCTCAGGTCCGGTATGACATCACATTGATGTTGGACAACAGGATGAATTCATCCGACATACAGGACTTCACGCTGGAGTTCACAGCCAGCGAACACAAGCAAGCAAGCAAACATGCAATGAACATGCTCTATCTAGACCAACAAGCAGCGGTTAGAATAGATGGCGAGACATCAGATTGGTTTGACATCAAGCAGGGAGTCCGTCAGGGCTGTGTGCTGTCCCCATATTTGTTTAACCTGTACGCCGAAAATATAATAAAATAATTAGATTTTTAAGGGCATGCATCTTTCCCATTGCAACATGCGCCCGTGATTCCTGGACACTTACTCAACAAGCTGAACAGCGCATAAATGCCTTTGAATATAAATGTTATAGACGTGTTCTAAGAATATCTTGGGTAAAGAATAGAACAAATGCATCCATACTTCAAGAGCTGATTATTGAAGAAGGTTGGCTATTAAAGACGATAAAACAAAGAAAAATGAAATATTTTGGTCACTTGAAACGTCACGAAAGTTTCGAGAGAACAATAATGGAGGGTTGCATGCCTGAGAAGAGAGGAAGAGGAAGGCCAAAGAGAAGATGGTTGCAGGATGTCGCCGATGATCTCCAGATGGGTGTATCGGATGCGGGACAGGTGTTCCGAAAGATTGTAAAGAGAGCGAGGTTCTGTTCAGTTCTGTAATGGACATGCTACTGAATTAATTAATGAAGGTTGGTAGTTACGCAAGTAGGTAGCTAAGTAATTAGGTAGGTAGGGTAGGTAGGCTGATACTTTGGGGTAAGAAAGAATGAACAATTACTAGCAGCCATACCGTCCAGAAATTGGCCATCAACCAGTTGCTGCATCGTTTCATTGCTGCCGCCATACTTCACTACAGTTTAGCTGAAAAACAAGGGGATGTGACTCCCCGTTAACAAGTCTCGGCAAATGAGATCGGCAATGACGCGCCCCTTACAACATGGAAGCAAAATATGTTCAGTTTGAGTGACAAACGAAGTAATTGCATTTATGGATAAGCAAAATTTAAGAAATTGGATGAGATGCACGGAATGTCTACCTTTGGTTAATAGAGAATTTGAATGACAGGAAGTCCCCAGCCTCTGCCTCTACTCTTTATATATTCGTTTATTCCCAAACGTGACTTCTAGTCACATTGCAAATTGTTTTTTTTTTCTCCCTACGGTAAGCTTTGTTTAGAGATTAGGGAAGATGGAAAACATTGCTGTTGCAATAAGCAAGTGCGTATGATTTCTTTCTTTCTTTCTTTCTTTCTCTTTCTTTCTTTCTTTCTTTCTTTCTTTCTTTCTTTCTTTCTTTCTTTCTTTCTTTCTTTCTTTCTTTCTTTCTTTCTTTCTTTCTTTATTTCTTGTCTGCCTGCCTGATTGCCCATCTATCTATCTATCTATCTATCTATCTATCTATCTATCTATCTATCTATCTATCTATCTATCTATCTATCTATCTATCTATCTATCTATCTATCTATCTATCTATCTATCTATCTATCTATCTATCTATCTATCTATCTACTTATCTAACTACCTATCTAGCTGTCAGTCTGTCTGTCTGACTGTCTGTCTGTCTGTCTCTCTGTCTGTCTACTACTACTACTACTACTACTACTACTACTACTACTACTACTACTACTACTACTACTACTACTACGACTATTGTTGCTGCTGTTCCAACGATATCGACGAAGAAGAAGATATCAAAAGAGTGACATATTTTCATTAATAAACAGACACAAAGTTTCGCTTATGTAAAGCATATCAAAATGTTAAAGTGCTAACACACACACTTATCTAACAACCTGTCTGTCTGTCTGTCTGTCTGTCTGTCTACTACTACTACTACTACTACTACTACTACTACTACTACTACTACTACTACTACTACTACTACTACTACTACTACTACCACTTCTACTTTGACTATTACAACACTATTTAGTAATTCGGCAGCAATAACGATCATGACAATGACTGTTGGCACTGTGTTACCTACTTGCCCCAACATTTTTCATCTTTAATTGATTTCCAGGGCCAGTTATAAGAATATCCCTCTCTCCATGCGTCCCTTAACCCCCCACTCCCTATCTTTTTTTCCCCACACACTCACACAAAGTGTGTGTATTTCGGCTGCTGATTTAAAGCCGAGGCGTGTCTCTCCTTCACGGTTCATTAATATCTACCACTGATTTCATCGCTGAAATTGTTGAGCCTCACGGCAATTCTCATAATCCCGTCTTACAATTTTCTATCACTATCAGCCTCCGAGTCCCGCGTCAGGTAAACGAGGCTACTCCTTCTGTCAGGAAGTGTAATGAAAACCGACGGTGCGCGCATGCGCGTCCGTTCGGCAGCCATATTGAAGGTGACGCGGTCCATAAATTTCTGAAGCTGAAACGAAATATCTATGTCACGGGGAAAAGTCGGGCAGCAAGAATAAGAGAACTTCCTGAGATAACCAAGCACACGCGGCAGTATTGGTCGACTTTGGGGTTTTAAAAGAAAGCAGAGGTTGAATGAATGGTTTTATGGCCCACCTGCTACGGCAGCCATGTTTTAGCAAGACACAGAGGAGTGGGATCTCATCACATACACGCACGCACGCGCGCGCACACACACACACAAATACATATACACATTCTCTATTACACACACATACACACATACACATCCACATATGGAGTCTTGTCTGTGGCGTTGTCGTTACGCCTCATGGCGTGCGCTTCGAAGGTTGTGAGTTCGATTCCGGCCTCGTCGATCGGTTTGCGAGTACAATTTTCCCAGTCCACCCTGAGAACAGAGACCAAGAAATGTGGGATAAAACACAGTGCAATGAAGTCGATCCTCTTGATATATATATATATATATATATATATATATATATATATATATATATATATATATATATATATATATCATTGGCACCTTGCCGTCTTGACAGACGATAGTTTGTGCTTTAAAAAGGCATAATAACTTTTACCTATGGCGGTAGCGAATGTGACTGATAAGGCCAATTCTGCGCTGTAAATGTCCGTTCACAGTGGGTGCATGTGAACACGTGGTCATTTCCACCATCATGCACCATCTTACGTCTCAAACGCTCGGTGTGTGACTTATCTGCAATAATTTTCTCCTTTGTCTTTATTCCATTTCTGATGTTTGCCCTCCATGCAACACGTTCAGCTGGCGACTTGCTCCCAATGTGCATTATCAATGCCTGTATCAATCATGTCCCGCTTACACACATCTTTGTATCGTAGTAGAGGCCGACCCTGAGATCTCTTACCCATCTGTAATTCACCAAAAAAGATGTCCTTTGGTATTCTACCATCATCCATCCTCCTAAGATGTCCTATCCATCTAAGTCTACGAAGACTGAGCATGGAATAAACTGTCACACAACCTGATCTTTCCAATACTTCAGTATTTGTGATTTTGTCTTGCCACTTAATACCAAGAATTCTTCGCAGACACCGCATATGAAAGCTGTTTAAATGTTTCTCTTGGTGTGAGTAAGTTGTCCAGGTTTCACTGCCATAAAGAAGAGTACTAAGGACACAGGCTTGATAGACAAGGACTTTTGTTTTTGCAGTAAGCTTCCTGTTCTCCCAGACTCTTTTTCTTAACCTGTTCATTGTTGTTGCTGCCTTACCAATCCGTATGTTGATTTCCTGATCTAGGGATAATTTGCTATTTACCACTGATCCTAGATATGTAAAATGGTCTACCATCTCTAGTTCGGCGTCGTCAATAAAGATTGATGGTACCCCATGTGCACCTTGTGACATAATCTGTGTCTTCTGTTTGCTAATTGTTAAACCAAATTCAGAACAAGCATTGGAGAATGCAGATAGTAGATATTGCAATTCTTCCTCAGAGTGGGTCGTAACTGCAGCATCATCTGCAAAAAGCAAGTCTCTGATTAGTACCCTCCTAATTTTGGTCTTAGCCTTCAATCTCTGAGCATTGTAAAGGCCGCCATCTGAGCGTGAATGAATGTATATACCACCATCCTGATCACGAAAGGCATATTTCAGTAGAAGTGAAAAGTATATTCCAAAGAGTTCCCGAGAACAGAGACCAAGACATATGGGATAAAACACAGTGCAATGAAGTCGATCCTCTTGGTGTATAAACACACACACACACACACACATAGACACACACACACACACATAGACACACACACACACACATATCTATCTATATATATATATATATATATATATATATATATGTGTGTGTTTGTGTGTGTGTGTGTGTGTGTGTGTGTGTGTGTGTTTGTGTGTGTGCGTATTGCTTGTCCATCAAGAATGATGATGACCATTCATTTCATCCAGTAGGGCTGAAAGTATGGAGCCGTGGGTTCTTCTTCTTCTTCGTCTTCTTCGTTCACCCGGATTTTTTTTCGGTTGTGACTGCGTTGTGCCTGTTTACAGCAGAGCTGCGTTCTTGCGCCATTAGGCCGACACATCCGACTTCTGCGGGCATTTGTTGACCGGGTTAACCTTCCCGGGGGTTTCTTAGGACGTTTGAATCTCACTGTTGTGGTGTTATCCCCCATCCTAGCTGGCCCATATAGAACAGCCAAAGACATCCTGGTCAACCCTCAAGGGAAGGCAGGGGCAGACCATGGGCATTCCCCGCCATCCAAGGAGGCTTCCTTACTTGCAGAGCCATCACACAGCGCTCTGGTACTGGGCTCACCCAAGGAATCGTCACGTCCTGCACATGGCTGCTTAGCGTCACTTCCGTATATTGGGCCTTCCGTTCACCATAGGCTGTTCCTCCGGAAACCAGAAGAATGCAGTCTGCAGATGACATCCACACAGTGAGCTTTAGATTAAGACTTTCCACATAATGGATTTGCTATCCAAGCAATATTCCATTTCATGCCTCTGGGACGCTTTTGTAACTGACATGAGCCGTGGGTTCTAAGATGGCTGATGAGGCCTATGTTTTCTCGAAATATTCTTTGACAAAGTGGCCAAAGCATGCTTGACTTTGCAGGAGGAAGATCTCCTGCATGGGGAGAAACCTGCAGTTGTTTTTCTGTCCAGCTTCTTCTTCACAGTTCCTGCAGGCCTTGTTGCTTCACAAGTGGTTGCACCCTTATGTAATGATGTACGCCACGAATTACGGTCTTTAGCAGCAGTCTCCCAGGTGTCAAGATGAATTCCAAAAACTTTCAGTGGGATTTTCAGTGTCTTTAAAGCGTTTCCTCTGGCCTCCTTGGGAGCGTTTATCACAACGCAGCTCACCGTAAAAAAAAAATTGTTTAGGGAGCATGTGATCTGGCATGCGAGTCAAGTGACCAGCACAGCGAATCTGATATTTCATTAGTAGGGTGTGGATACCAGGCATGAACGCTCTTTCTAGAACTTCAGTGTCTGGGATCTTGTCTTGCCATTTAATCTTCAGTAACTTCCTAAGGCAGACTATGTGGAAGTGGTTTAATTTCCTAGCATGTCGCTGATAAACAGTCCCTGTTTCACATATGAAGTTGGATGAAGAATCACTTGCGCGATGAAGTGGATTAAAGTGAGGAAGAGTTGCGCAAGTCATCGACCTCACTCTCTCGCCTGAGTCCACCTGAGTCCAGTGGTACGATAAGTCAAGACGACTGGAGAAGAATACAGGTTCAGTGTATGGCCAGGGCGCTCTACGTGCCTTGCCGTGCACATTACGTTCCACAACACTTTGCAGGTAAACGCCGTCTTGCCCGTTGAATCATCAGTGATTTCATCCGCGCAGTCTGCCGAATCCTGTCATCACATGCTGGGTAGGTATACCCTAGTTCACCGTTCGGTTTGACACAATATCGGCTACCTACGCCTGGTTTAGCCAGCCTCTCACAACAACTGCCCGGGAGATGGCCGCTGTCGCATGCTGACAGCTACTAGCAGCCACAGGCTATATATATATATATATTAATGGCAACAATGTAGACAAACATGGGTAATATATAGAGGTATTTAAAACAACACGAAAGATAGGATGAGTTTTCATAGCACTAGACATTTGTCAACACGAAATAAAACAGTCACGTAGAAGGAATCCCATCCTGTGGGTATGTGAAGTGTTAGGATCATCAAACATTTTAGGCGTGAGTGCACTGTGGTATAAGTGATCAGTCTTTCACTCCCATAGCCAGCGACGACTGATATTAAAGTCTCGGCAGACCGGGCTCATGCCATTGTCGGCGTAACGTTGTTACCAGTACATCCATGTGCCTTTAGAAATTAGTATGGAGGTCAGCATAGCCGAATGGATAAGACCGTTAAGCCTTAAACATCAGGTGGTTCTATTCCGAGGTAACGGGTTCATCCCCTACCCTGGTCAGTTAAACGAAAATATTTTCTTCCAGTTCGTAAATAGGGAACGTAAATTGCACTTACCTCACAAGTCGAAGTGGTTAAGTCTGATGGCGAGGACACTGGTAATAGTAATAGGAAAAGCTAATCTACACGCAAAAAAATGTACTGTGCACTAGAAATAGAATCAACACTATTGTAAGGATCTTTCAAAAGGGAGAACGACTAACACAATTACTAATAAACTACATACATTCCCTGCGCATAATAGAAGTAATATAATTGCATGACAGAATCACTATTGCGGAGCTTAAGTACAGAACTAGACTTATTTCTGGAAATCAGGAAGTGAGGAAAGAGACGACATCATTAGACAGTGTCTAGTTTTGTTTTCAAGGATGATTTCGATAGCTTCCCTGGTAAATAAAAAAGCATATATTCTATTTTGGGGGTTGAGGAACAATGTGTAATTGATGCTAGCCCCATAATGTATGTTTATGATCCAACTGTCTTCGCTTTTCTTATTTTGTATAATGTCAAAAAGGGTCCTCTATTGTGCATTGCTTTTTTAATTATGAAGATTAACCTGAGGTGAGATCTGCGTGAACCACCCTTGACAATTGACATAGAGCTGAAGTCTGTGTGAACCAGCCTTGACGATTGAACCAGAGCTGAAATATGCGTGAACCACCCTTGAAGATTAAACCAAAGGTGAAATCTGTGTCAACCATCCTGGACAACTGAACCAGAGCTGAGGTCTGTGTGAACAACCCTTGAAGAGTGAACAGAGCTGAAATCTGTGTGAACCACCCTTGACAACTGAACCAGAGCAACGGTCTATGTGAACCACCTTTGACGATTTAACCAGAGCTGGAGTCTGTGTGAACCAGCCTTGATTATTGAACCAGAGCTGAGATATGTGTGAACCACCCTTGACTATGTCACACTGCCCTGAGACAGTACAACTGTGCAAATGCATTCTAGACATCCACTATTGAGAACATTCTAGACTTCGACTATTGAGAACATTCTAGTCTCGTTAATATGTAAAACATTGTACACTGTTGGATTTCTACTCGGGATAACTCGTGCTAAAGGTGAGCACTCTGCAATGAGCTGGTCTGTCAATCCATTGGCTATGTGTTCGAATCCTCCCCGACCAGGGTATTTCTTCTTTCTTTCTTCAAATATTACCTGGGCTTCCAGGTCTACCCAGTCTGTAGAGGGTACCACGAATTGTCCTTCTGGCGGGGGATATGGCAGGGAGAGGAGAGTTATGGTAGGGGACATTCCAGGGAGAGGAGAGTTCTGGTAGGGGACATGGCAGGGAGAGGAGAGTCCTTCTGGTACGGGACATGGCAGGGAGAGGAGAGTCCTTCTGGTAGGGGACATGGCACCGGAAGGAGAGTCCTTCTGGTAGGGGACATGGCAGGGAGAGGAGAGTCCTTCTGGTAGGGGACATGGCGCGGGAAGGAGAGTCCTTCTGGTAGCGAACATGGCACGAGAAGGAAAGTCTTTCTGGTAGGGGACATGGCAAGGGAAGGAGAGTCCTTCTAGTAGCGAACATGGTACGGGAAGGAGAGTCCTTCTGGAAGGGGACATGGCAGGGAAGAAGAATCCTTCTGGTAGGGGACATGGCACGGGAAGGAGATTCCATCTGGTAGGGGACATGGCACGGGAAGGAGAGTCCTTCTGGCAGGGGACATGGCACGGGAAGGAGAGTCCTTCTGGCAGGGGACATGGCACGGGAAGGAGAGTCCTTCTGGTAGGAGACATGGCGTGGGAAGGAGGATCCTTCTGATAGGGGACATGGCACGGGAAGGAGATTCCATCTGGCAGGGGACATGGCACGGGAAGGAGAGTCCTTCTGGTAGGGGACATGGTACGGGAAGGAGGATCCTTCTGATAGGGGACATGACACGGGAAGGAGATTCCATCTGGCAGGGGACATGGCACGGGAAGGAGATTTTATCTGGCAGGGGACATGGCACGGGAAGGAGAGTCCTTCTGGCAGGGGACATGGCACGGGAAGGAGAGTCCTTCTGGCAGGGGACATGGCAGGGAAGAAGAATCCTTCTGGTAGGGGACATGGTGCGGGAAGGAGAGTCCTTCTGGTAGAGGACATGGCAGTGAGAGGAGAGTCCTTCTGGCAGTGGACATAGCACGGGAAGGAGAGTCCTTCTGGTAGGGGACATGACGCGGGAAGGAGAGTCTTTCTGGCAGGCTGACAGGAGGGACATTGCGTAAAGGACTTTACACACGATGATGACGATACTTAATTTGCACATCTGCAATGTCAGCTGAAATTGTATTTTTCGATATACTTAATTTCAGATGAGATTGTACTCTTCGATATACTTGATTTCAGACGTGATTGTATTCTTCGATATACTTAATTTCTAAAATTGCATGCTTTTTAAAAACAAATCATCATAAACATTGATTGATTGATTAATTGTTTTAGAAACCGACATCACAGCATTCGGGACATTCCCATAAGCGCTCTGTCCCCATCCTCAGCAGCCAGCGAAGAGATCCAACACTAATATTTTATGGGCTTCATGTATCGAGATTCCCATGGACTCTGTTATCCCTTCTGTCCGTCGTTCACATGGTTGGCTTCGTCTTCTGGTTCCTTTTGTTCTATACATTATTGCTTGTTGTGTGGTATACTGTCAGTTGGAAGCCTAGTTATATGGCCGAAACATTTATCTTGCTGTTTTCTAATAAACCCTAGTTGATGTAGTGGTTAGGATTTTACTCTGTTAATCAGAATATCTCTGTGGGGCGACGATTCGATGTCAGCTCTCGACGTTCGCTACAGAAGGGGAAGACTGGCGACATATTCCTCCATGCACGGCGACCTACACAATGTAATGGTCATTATAATTCACATAAACGCAGCAAGTTCTGCTTCTGGATTTTTCTTTCTTTTTGTATCTGTTTCCTGGTTTGTTTTGTTTTTATTCCCCTCAAACACAGCATGCAGATAATTATAGGCTGCGTTACTCAACAGTTATTATTTAGTCCAGCGTCTGTCATTCCTTCCATCCCTCCCGCCGCCTTTTGTCTTGTCCCCTCTCAAGTTACAAAACGACCAGAAGACACGGGCAACATCAGATCTCTATAATAGTGCTCAGTCTTAGCTGGAAACTTCCACACGGGAAGCGCTATCTGGAGAAGAGTTCTCTCTAATTTTCCCATCTCGTGAGAGACTGCAATATGCTGTTATCTTGTGCTGCAAACAGATGTTTGGTCTAATCTTTCATCCATTAAAACTAGACGAAACTGTGGCGACTATCCAATAGTCTAGATTTCGTGTGTTTCCATGAAAACGGATATTCCAACACGGGCGGTTGTAAAATTAGGCGGTTTCCTTACCGGGTTTAGTTCAGGTAATGCGGAAACCATAGAAATTAGGATTCAGAGTAGCGGCAAAGGCAGGTAGAACGCTGGAGGTTTGTATGTTGTGGCTGCGGTAATTTGCTACCAGTAATTAGGGCATGTCGTTGAATGAATATCGGGACAAGCGGATGATGATAAACTGGAAATTCTGGGCTGTGGCACGGCTGTGACATGTGGCTCTGGAATTGTCACAAAACATGCGCGCGTCAGTATAAACACACAGCTACGTGGCTTTGTTGAACACGGGGTCAGAGGCGGAATGGCCAGTGTCGTGGTGGGTCTCAACAGCTCTCATGGATACAACAGAAAACAAAGAATGGAGATTTGGAATATTATATGGGATGGCAATAGGTAACTTATACACTGATGTAATTGGGGTTTAGAACATCGACTGGGCGTCGATGTAAGGTAATGACTAATACGTTTTGCCTGCTGGCACGGTGGCCATGTGGTCGAGTCCCCATTGATAAGATTGTGTTTTACACTGACGTGGGATCCCGGATTGACCCAGATTACAAAGTGACATGAGAAGTAAAAGCACCAGGCATTAGCAGCGTCACACCTGAGGTTCCATTGATGTATACAACTTTAGGTCTAGCACCATATGTCCCATACGCATTCAAGAGTATAAAGAGTCCTCTACTTTATCAATCAATCAGGTGTCGTCTCCACAACAAAGGTTGGCTGTAATGGATTTTCAACACACTCTCTCTCTCTCTCGCTGTAATTGTATATTCTGTCTGACTGCTGTTCTTCTATATCTTGATGTTATCTTCCCACTTGTATCGTTGTGTACCTCTTGCTTACCCGCCTTCAGCCGTATTCTTAAGTATGGTTTTTATAAGAGCGTTATATCTTGTAACGTGACCAAAGTATTTAACTTGCCTACATTTTAAATTTCTTTCATCAACTCTCTTTATATGCCTTGTTTTTTTTTTCCTTTTCTTTCCAGAACTTAACTCATACCATCGTAATCAACGCAAGACAACTGCTTCCTAATCACCCGCTGATGATATAGAACCTTGGACTCAGTATGTCGGGGAGTTGTGAAACGCGTTAACTTCCCTAAACCAAAGGCTCACTATTTGCCTAGTGGAAAATTGGCAATGGCAGGAGATGGTAGCTTGCACTATTGGACATGTGTCCATTGAAACCTACCCAATAACGGTGCTCTAGAAGAGAAACTGTCTCTATGTAAGTCTCTACATGCTAATCGCCCTCAGGAAAACACCTACGCTGTCCGTTTTACCTTCTGCATCATACACAGTGAATAAGTATAGTCACTTTGGCATATGTACAGCCTGCCAACCATAGAACGAAGTGCTGGAATTGTAGCCTCCAATTCCAATCCAAATTTTGATGACCTTATAAGTTCCTCTCTGCTTTTCTTTAGACCCACCGGAGTGTAACCGGTCACTGAGGAAACACGATGTCTTTGACAATCTACTTGGCTCTGAAAGGAGTGTACCCTAAGAATTTGACTGTTAGTTCAATGTTTATTTCGTTCTGCACTTCTCTCTCTCTCTCATTCTCTCTCTCTCTCTTTCTCTCTCTCTCTCTCTCTCTCTCTCTCTCTCTCTCTCTCTCTCTCTCTCTCTCTCTCTCTCTCTCTCATTCTTTCTCTCTCTCTCCTACCCCATCTCGTCCTATCTCCCCCGTCTACTTTCTTATAGCCCATGTAGTTTGGCATTGGTGATCATGTCTGTCCACAACCTTCTGTTTCTTGTGATGCGAATCATTTCTGATACCGACGTTCCTCCATGTCATGATAGCAATATGTCCAGCCGCGGTGGCGAGGTGGTTAGTGCACTTGCTCCTCATGACAGAGGATCAGCTTCAGTGCCCAGCAGAGGCAGGAGTGCCTCTTGCGACCAATACGGCTTCTGGATCCACTCACCCCCAGAAGAATGGGTACAAGACAAATTTCAGAAATGAATCAGAATTGTTTTGGAAGAGAAGACGAAGACGAAGGTAACTGACCACCTAACCTTGTTATGTTCTAGCTCAGAATATATGAAGGCCTAATAAATACACTGGTTAAACGATCATGGACGAGGTTCTTAGACAGCTGTTAATGTGATGGCTTGACCTTGTATACCGAATAGCCAATGGACGAAATCCAAAGAGCATTCTCTATTGGCAGATGGAAAATGGTATCAGCGTCCACAACTACCATGAAGAGATACGTGCAAGCGTGACATGAACATGTTGGGGATAGACATCACGACGTGCAGGGTAAACGGCTTCTTCTTCCTCTTCTTCTTCTTCTTCTTCTTCTTCTTCTTCTTCTTCTTCTTCTTCTTCTTCTTCTTCTTCTTCTTCTTCTTCTTCTTCTTCTTCTTCTGCGTTCATCCGAAATTTTTTTTCGGATGTGACTGCGTTGTGCCTGTTTACAGCAGAGCTGCGTTCTTGCGCCGTTAGGCCGACACATCCGACTTCTGCGGGCATTTGTTGACAGGGTTAACCTTCCCGGGGAAACGGCTTCTGAATGCCTCCTGGAGGAGGAGGAGAAGGAGGAGGAGGAGATAAGAAGAATAAGAACACGAAGAACACGAACAAGAAGAACAAGAACAAGAAGAACAAGTACCTAGGAAGTCGGAGTGGGTTATCCTGCTGGTGAGGGACACTGACAATAGGGAAAGCTAACCCACAGGCAAAATTCAGTCCAGTGCACTAGAAGTAGTAGCACGAGTATGGACGACGCTTGAGTTCAAAGCAAGAGACTGAAAAAAGAACAACACCAAGAAAGAGCAAGAACATGAAGAAAAACAAGAAAGTGCAAGAACAAGAACCAGAAGAACAATACCAAGAAAGAACAAGAAGAAGAACAATAAAACACATGAACAAGAAGAACAACCCAAGAAAGAGCAAGAACAAGAAGAAAAACAAGAAAGAGCAAGAACAAGAAGAGCAACACCAAGAAAGAGCAAAAACAAGAAGAAAAACAAGAAAGAACAAGAAGAGCAACACCAAGAAAGAGCAAAAACAAGAAGAAAAACAAGAAAAAACAAGAACAAGATCAAGAAGTATACCAAGAAGCAGCAGAAACCGTCCATTGTGTTTATGATTCACATCATAGTAATGTCAAATGTTTTTTAATCTGTCCACAGAGAATGGCAACTCCTTCTGTGATTTTCATTTCCCCAGAGAATACATTTGTCACTGTCCATTGTCGCACGATGTACTCCTCACTAGTTTTCCGGAGTCAAAGTCTTCCAGCAGAGATCAAAGCCAGCCTGGTTGTATTTTCTGGTCATTTCCCGGCGCCCACCGCGGAGATCTTTAGAAATGGTTGTGCAGGCAAGCACAACAGAACGGGACATCACAGGCATTGCCACGTACGTGGGACAATTCCCCCACGGGAAGACTCGCTTGCTTGGGACAAATCACCTAAAGTGGATAGCACTGTTGGACACCGCGGGATGTCTGTTTGCGACGACACAAATGCTTTAAGTTGAAGTCATACAGGAGACAGGAGCTCACCGGATCCTTTAGGGATTGCACTCAAATGTTGGTAATTGGGTGCCCGTTAAGAAAGTGTGGCGAGTTGATGAGGCGTTAAGTAGCCAACCTGGTCTGGGATCTGTAACAGTCATATGCAAATCGCATGGTGTGGTTTTTTTTTTTTTCTTCATACTAATCTCTTGTTGATAATTTATGTTACTAGAGGTTTGGTTAAAGACCATATCGCACGTGGGTTTTAACGTGTTGGTATGGGAGCCAGTCGTTCAGAAAGCAATGGCAAACTATTGAAAGTAAAACTTGCCAAGACATCAGGAACAGCAATAAAAATACTGGTGTTGACAGCTATGTTCTGTAAATAGAATATGCAAAAAAAAAAAAAAAAAAAAAGATGTGGTTGTAGAATTGTGTGCTCCCTTTAAAATAAAATTTAAAAAGTTCTTACTGTTCCTCAAACAATTTCAAGTTGCTATGGAAGTTCTCCATACATTTAAACTTGAAGGTTGTCCCACTACAGGCCATTTGGGGTATGATGTGTCAAACCTCAAAACAATAAGTGAATTTAAGCAAATATTAGTTATAAAATATTGCACGATTTCTTGCCTGATATATTTCGCTGCATGTCGTCAGGTGCACACTGCAGGATTATATATCGTGTGATGTGACGAAATCAATGATACTTGGACTGAAATATGATGTACATCGTCGCTGATGTTGCGTTAATGTGTCGTGTGATGTGACGAAATTAATGATACTTGGACTGAAATATGATGTACATTGTCGCTAATGTTGCGTTAATGTGTCGTGTGATGTGACGAAGTCAATGATACTTGGATTGAAATATGATGTACATTGTCGCTGATGTTGCGTTAATGTGTAAAACTTACATCCACGGAAGTCTAACACATAGCAGGAAGTCCTTCTGTTTACACAGTAACGGCTGGAAAGGATTAATAGATCATGTGATTTGGATCTCTTCTCCCCCTTTAACGAAGTAATAATGAGAGAGATCACAGAAAAGCCAGGAGTAATATTCGAAGGTTATAATATAAACAAGATACGGTATGTAGATGACACAGTATTGGTGGCGGATAATGCAAAAGATCTACAACAATTGTTGGATACTGTAGTAACAGAGAGTGCAAAGAAAAGACTCTCCTTGAATGTCAAGAAAACAGTAACAATGGTGATATCAAAGAAAAGGGTAACACCCAATTGTGAAATAGAGATAGAATGGAACATTCTTCACGAAATGGATAGTTTTAAATATCTAGGAGCTTTATACCATCAGATGGAAGATGCACAACAGAGATTAAGAGCAGGATAGGGCAAGCAAACGCTGCATTTCTGAAAATGAGGAATATCTTATGCAATAAGTCACTATAAATGAATGTAAGAAATAATGTGCTGAAGTGCTATATAGAACCTGTTTTGCTATATGGCTGTGAATCTTGGAATTAAACAAATTTTTTTTTTTTAAATGTTGCATATCCTTTACAGGACGCTGCAGTCGACACCAGCAATTTTCAGTTGCTATTGATGTATTAGGCAAGAATGCGCTCGGTAGTATGTACATGAATACATTAGGAAGAAATTGGAAGCAACAGAGATGTGGTTCCTGAGACGAATGTTGCGAATTCCTTGGACTGCCTAAGTAACTGACAATGACTGCCTGAAAGAGGCTAATGAAACGAGAACATTATATACAACAATAAGAAAGAGACAATCAGCATTCTTTGGTCATGTGATGAGAAGAAAGGCATTGGAGAACATCGTGACAACTGGAAAGATCGAGGGGAAGAGAGGCAGAGGCAGACCAAGAGAAATGATGCTGGATGGATTGAGACGGTGGCACGGAGGAATATCTGCAGCAGAGTTGATCCAGAAACCCAAAGACAGAGATCTGTGGAGAGCCATGAACGCATACACCAGCTGGCAGGGCACTTGATGATGATGATTAATTTAATTCATAATATAATGCCAGTACCAGGGAGGACTACCGAGCAGGCTCTGCTCCAGACCTATGAGTCCTGTTTCTAGAAGTGTCCTGTTACAAACATGGTTAGGGATAATCACCAGTAGGGGGCGCTGCTGGAGGAGTTGATGGCGATCTGCGCTGGTAATGTCAAGAGCTTGTGTTGGACGCCGGTTCCACGCCTGGCCTCGTCGTCTGCGAAAGTAAGGTAAGACAACTGGAAAGATCGAGGGGAAGAGAGGCAGAGGCAGACCAAGAGAAATAATGATGGATGGATTGCGACGGTGGCATGGAGGAATATCTACGGTAGAGTTGATCCAGAACATCAAAGACCGAGATCTTCATGAACGCCTACGCGATCTGGCTTGGCACTTGATGATGATGTTGATGATATTTGAGCAATCGATGATTGTTGGTCGAATATGAAGTGTTAGACCTTCTCATATTCTAGACCAAGCCTAACAAGTCGAATATGAAGTGTTAGATCTTCTCATATTCTAGGCTGCGACTAACAAGCTGGGCTGACCGATATCTTTCTCTTCTCTGCCCATCGTTGATATATTAAATACTAGCTGACCCGGCCCGGCTTCGCCCAGACTCTGGTGGGGAGCATCTCATTTAATTCATATAAGTAGTCATATAAGTTCTCGTTCCCGTTACCGACTATCTGTCTGTCTGTCTGTCTGTCTGTCTGTCTGTCTGTCTGTCTGTCTGACCCGGCCCGTCTTCGCCCAGACCCTGATGGGGAGCATCTCATTTAATTCATATAAGTAGTCATATAAGTTCCCGTTCCGACTATCTATCTGTCTGTCTGTCTGTCTGACCCGGCCCGGCATCGCCCAACTCCTGGTGGGGAGCATCTCATTTAATTCATATAAGTAGTCATATAAGTTCCCGTTCCCGACTGTCTGTCTGTCTGTCTGTCTGTCTGTCTGTCTGTCTGTCTGTCTGTCTGTCTGTCTGTCTGTCTGTCTGTCTGTCTATCTGTCTATCTGTCTGTCTGACCCGGCCCAGCCCATGGTGGAGAGCATCTCATTTAAATTATATAAGTAGTCATATAAGATCCCGTTCCCGACTATCTGTCTGACTGTCTGTCTGTCTTGGGTAAATGTAGGAGGGAGGAGGAAGAGGGAGGTGGAGGAGGGAAGAGGAGGGAGGAGACAGGAGGAGTAGGGAGGAATAGGAGGGAGGAGGAGGGATTAGGAGGAGGAGGGAGGAGTAGGGTGGAGGAGGAGGCGAGGAGGAGGGAGGAGGAAGAAGGAGGAGGAGGGAGAAGGAGGGAGGAGGAGAACGCAGGAGGAGAAGGGAGCAGGAGGAGGAGAGGGAGGAGGAGGGAGAGGGAGGAGGAGGGAGGAGGAGGAGAGAGTAGGAGGAGGGAGGAGGCGGAGGGAGAAGGAAGAGGGAGGAGGAAGAGGGAGAAGGAGGAGGGAGAAGGAGAAGGAGGGGGAGGAGGAGGAGGGAAGAGGAGGAGGGAGGAGGAGGAGGGAGGGGGAGGAATGTGAAGGGAGGAGGAGGGAGGAGGTAGAGGGAGGAGGAGGAGGAGGGAGGCGGAGAGAGGAGGAGGGAGGAGGAGGAAGAGGGAGGAGGAGGAATGTGAAGGGAGGAGGATGGAGGAGGTAGAGGGAGGAGGAGGGAGGAGGAGGAGGTAGAGGGAGGAGGAGGGAGGAGGAGGGAGGAGGAGGAGGGAGGAGGAGGAGAGGGAGGAGGAGGAAGGAGGAGGGGGAGGAGGAGGAAGAAGGAGGAGGAGGGAGGAGGAGTGATGAGGAGGAGGGAGGAGGAGGAGGGAGGAGGAGCGAGGAGGGAGGAGGAGGAGAGAGGAGGAGGAAGAGGGAGGAGGAGGAATGTGAAGGGAGGAGGAGGGAGGAGGTAGAGGGAGGAGGAGGGAGGAGGAGGAGTGAGGAGGAGGAGAGGGAGGAGGAGGAAGGAGGAGGGGGAGGAGGGAGGAGGAGGAGGGAGGAAGAAGGAGGAGGAGGGAGAAGGAGGAGGAGGAGGAGGAGGAAGAGGGAGGAGGAGGAATGTGAAGGGAGGAGGAGGGAGGAGGTAGAGGGAGGAGGAAGAGGGAGGAGGAGTAGAGGGAGGAGGAGGAAGGAGGAGGGGGAGGAGGGAGGAGGAGGAGGAGGGAGGAAGAAGGAGGAGAAGGGAGAAGGAGGGATAGGGAGGAGGGGAGGGAAAGAGGAAGAGGGTAGGAAGAAGAGTGGAGAGGAGGAGGGAGGAGGTAGAGGGAGGAGGAGGAGGGAGGAAAATGGAGGAGGGAGGAGGAGAGAGGAGGAGGAGGGAGGAGGTAGGAGGAGGAAGAGGGAGGAGGAGGGAGGAGGAGGAAGGAGGAGGAAGAAGGAGGAGGAAGAGGGAGGAGGATGTAGGAGGAGAGGGAGGAAGAGGGAGGAGGAGGAAGGAGGAGGAAGCGGAAGGAGGAGGAAGAGGGAGGAGGAGGAAGAGGGAGGAGGAGGATGGAGGAGGTAGAGGGAGGAGGGGAAGAGGAAGAGGGTAGGAGGAGGAGGGGAGAGGAGGAGAAGAAGGGAGAAGGAGGGAGGAGGAGAAGGAGGAGGAGGAGGGAGAGGAGGAGGGAGGAGGCAGAGGGAGAAGAAGGAAGGAGGAGGAGGAAGGAGGGAGAGGAAGGAGGGAGAATGAGGAGGGGAGGAAGGAAAGGGAGGTGGAAGAGGAGGAGGAGGGAGGAGGAAAGAGGTAGGGGGAGGAGGAGGTAGAGGGAGGAGGAGGAGGAAAGAAAGGGAGGAGGAAGAGGAGGAGAAGGGAGGAGGAGGGTGGAGGGAGGAGGAGGAGGGAGGAGGAAGAGGGAAGAGGGAGAAGAAGGGAGAAGGAGGAGGGAGGATGATGAGGGAGAAGGAGGCAGGAGGAGGAGGAGGGAGGCAGGAGGAGGAGGGATGAGGAGGGAGAGGGAGGAGGAGGGAAGATGAGGGAGGAGGGGGAGGAGGCGGAGGGAGTAGGAGGGAGGAGGATGGAGGAGGAGGGGAGAGGAAGAGGGAGAAGGAAGAGGAGGAGGTAGAGGGATGAGAGGGAGGAGGAAGAGGAGAAGGGTGGAGGGAGGAGGTAGAGGAGGAGAAGAGAGGGGGAGAGAGTTCGCCATTCCTAATTCATACTCGTCTAGTTCTTCCCTTCTACACGACTGTAGATAACTTCCTTACACATAAAAAGATGAATTGTTATTGATATTGCCGTGGCATGGAGGAATATCAGCAGCAGAGTTGATCCAAAAAACCAAAGACTG
Organism: Cepaea nemoralis; assembly: GCA_014155875.1. NCBI lineage: Eukaryota > Metazoa > Mollusca > Gastropoda > Stylommatophora > Helicidae > Cepaea > Cepaea nemoralis. Next base: position 158,052 of record JACEFZ010012910.1, read on the forward strand.
AGATCTACGGAGAGCCATGAACGCCTACGCCAGCCGGCACGGCACTTGATGATGATGATTGCCGTGTGACGATTCTGTGTAGTCACGTCATTTTCTTCCCTTTCCCTAGCGTTTTGGTTCGGGGATTCTTTCATCATCATCATCATATATTTACGTACGTATTTTGGGAGGGGGAGGAGGGAGGAGGAGGAAGAAGAAAAAAAAACTATGACAGTTGACAGCTCTGGAATGAAAGGAAGGCGTGTAGAAAATTTCATCTCAATCGTATGGGCCGTTCGCGAACAAATAAAGGACATACATATATACATACATACATATATACATACACTCTGTTTTATAGATATAGATTGGTGTCTGTGGGGCCAGATCGTCATCGCTGTTCGGCGGCAGTGCCCCAATGATAACGTGCCTTGCAGCCACCATATCATCTCGTTACCTCTCTCATCCATTCATACATCCGTCCATATATCCATCTACATCAATCCATCCGTCCGTCCGTCCGTCCATCAATCCATCCATCCATACATCCATCTATCCATACATCCATCCGTCCGTTCATCAATCCATCCATCTATTCATTCATCCATCCATCCATCAATCCTTCCGTCCGTCCGTCCGTCCGTTCATCAATCCATCCATACATCCATCTACATCCATCCATCCGTCCGTCCGTCCGTCCGTTCATCAATCCATCCATACATCCATCTACATCCATCCATCCGTCCGTCCGTCCGTCCGTCCGTCCATCCATCCATCCATCCATCCATCCATCAATCCGTCCGTCCGTCCGTTCATCAATCCATCCATCAATCCACCCATCCATTCGTCCATTGATCCATCCATACATCCATCCGTCCGTCAATCCATCCATCCATCCATTCATCCATCTATCCATCCATCCATACATACATCCCTCCATCCGTCTGTCTGTCTGTTTGTCTGTCTGTCTGTCTGTCTGTCTGTCCATCTATCTGTCTATATGCCTGTCCGTATATCCGTCTATCCATCCATCCATCCATCTATCCATCCATCCATCGATCCATCCATCCATCCACCCACCTGTCTGTCTGTCTGTCTGTCTGTCTGTCTGTCTGTCACTCCCTTCCTCTCTCCATCCATCCATACGTCCATCCGTCTGTCTTCTGTCTATCTTTCTACATACATGCGCTCGCACACACCCACACACACACACACATATACATACACACACACAGAACAATACTAAAACGGAGCACCATATTATCAAGGTTGACGTAAGAGGGGGAGTTCAGACAGTAAGGGCGCAAGTTAATTACCACAGACCTATCGCATGCAGTGCCATGGCGTTTAGCTGACAGCACGTTTACTACTTGACCGCAAGGGGAAACCACAAATCAAGCCCTAGTTGCAGGATGTTCCTGGAACAGGCAGTTCATTATTCTGGATGAATATAATCGCAGTGAATATAAAACCGTGATTGATTGGCTGGGTATGGCAACAATAATGACCATTGTTGTCGTGCTTTCAGTTGGAGACGCACAAACAGTGCAACACGAGTGCTATTGTTTGTATGTTGGAAGCCTGAAGAAGACGATTGAAATGTTGTCGAAACGTAGGTAACATTTTGTTTATGCCAGTGTAGTTGAATAAACTTGATGCTATTTATAGGGACATAACAGAGCATTCACGGTGCTTTCACAATCAACTTTCTGATTGAGGGATTGATTAGCTGATTGGAGTCATTGATGGGTGTGACATGGTGGCTGACTTATTGAATGATATTTTGATTTATTGATTATTGATTGAGTTAATCGTTATTTGATTTATTTATTGATTTACTGTTTGACTTATTTATTTACTGATCTAATCTCTGATCAAACGATTAATTAATTGATTGAATGCTTGAAACTGATATGATGACTGGTTAACTGACTGACAAATTTACTGATAGACTAACTAATTAGAATGTCACTTAAAAGTCAACAGGGTCGATTTCATTGCATCGGGTTTTTATCCCATAGGGCTCTGTCTCTTTTCGCAGCGAACTGCCGAAAGCGTCCACAAAGCACGAACTCCGTAGCTTCAGCGACGACCCCCAAGAGTCTCCGAAATAAAATGCACTCGTGAACCGAAGGACGCGGCCCGGAATCGAACCCCAAACTTCGGAGCCCGAGTCAGACAGCTTGACTACTTCACCAAGGAGACTTCCCACGACTAACTAATTGATTGACTAGATGACAGATTTATTTCTTCTTCTTCTTCTTCGTTCATCCGGAGTTTTTTTTCCAGATGTGATTGCGTTGTGCCTGTTTACTACAGAGCTGTGTTCTTGCGCCGTTAGGCCGGCACATCCGACTTCTGCGGACATTTGTTGATGGGGTTAACCTTCCCGGGGGTTTCTTAGGACGGTTGACTCTCGCTGTTGTGGTGTTATCTCCCATCCTAGCTGGCCCATATAGAACAGCCAAAGACATCCTGATCAGCCCTCAAGGGAAGGCAGGGGCAGACCATGGGCATTCCCCGCCATCCAAGGAGGCTTCCATAATTGCAGAGCCAACACAGAGCGCTCTGGTACTGGGCTCACCCAAGGAATCGTCACGTCCTGCACATGGCTGCTTAGCCTTACTTCCGTATATTGGGCCTTCCGTTCACCATAGGCTGTTCTTCCGGAAACCAGAAGAATGCAGTGTGCAGATGACATCCACACAGTGAGCTTTCGATACGGACTTTCCGCGTAATGGATTCGCTATCCGAGCAATATTCCATTTCGTGCCACTAGGACACTTTTTCCACCTTTTATGAAGCCCACATAGTGAGCTTTTGATTCGGACTTTCCACATAATGGATTTGCTATCCAAGCAATATTCCATTTCATGCCTCTGGGAGGCATTTGTAACCGACATACCTGTGGTATGAAGTGTGGCAGTCTGAATACTTCTTCATACATCTTTAAATGTCAACCTGTATGTAGTTAAAGTAAGCTGCAGTCAACTTGAGCTTGTTGATATCTCCATAGAGCTTGTCCTCAAATGAAGCAGATGTGGGCCATAATATCTTTCTCTGTTCTGTATATATTGGGCACTCCTGCAGCAAATGTTTTGCTGTCATTTTTCCAGTTCGACAATTACATTCATCGGTATCTCCTATGTTTAGTTTATTGAGCAAGTGGTATTTCAGCCTGTTATGTCCTGTGCGGAGTCTGAAGATTTCTACTTGTTCTCTTCGGTCGAGTTTGTAATATGCATCATCCTTCTGGTGGCCTGGATGCTCTGATTCCCATTTGGTTCTATAGGTGCTTTTTATCAACCTGTTTGCCTCATTATAGGTTATGTCTATGTCAGGCTGTGGTAGTCATCCGCCCTCTTTTGCCAGTCTGTCAGCCTCTTCATTTCCAGGTATATTGCAATGTGATGGGATCCACTGTATTACATCTTTTTTTTTTAAATTTCTGGCATAGACCATGGAGTGCTGCTCTTAGGTCAGCTAGTTCTGTGCTGTTTTTGATCTTCAGTATTGAGACAGCTGACTTACAGATTTATTTTATTCATGAACTATGTCTGGGGAGAATGGGGGGGGGGGGGGGGGGAGTATTTCATTACACATGGACTATGGGGGAGTATGTCACTACACATAGACTATGGGTGCATATTTCACAACACATAGACTATGCGGGAGTATTTCACTACGGATAGACTATGAGGGATTATTTCATTACACATAGACTATGGGGGAGTATTTCACTACACATAGACTATGGGGGACTATTTCACTACACATAGACAATGGGTGAGTATTTCACTACACATTGATTATGGGGGAATATTTCATTACACATAGACTATGGGGAGTATTTCATTACACATAGACTACGGGGAATATTTCACTACACATAGACTATGGGGGAGTATTTCACTACACATAGACTATGGGGGAATATTTCACAACACATAGACTATGGGGTAATATTTCATAACACATAGACTATGGGGGAATATTTCACTACACATAGACTATGGGGGAATATTTCATTACACATAGACTATGGGGTAGTATTTCACTACACATAAACTATGGGGGAGTATTTCACTACACATAGACTATGGGGGAGAATTTCACTTCACATAGACTATGGCTGAGTATTTCACTACACATAGACTATGGGGGACTATTTCACTGCACATAGACTATGGGGGACTATTTCACTACACATAGACTATGGGGTAGTATTTCACTACACATAAACTATGGGGGAGAATTTCACTTCACATAGACTATGGCTGAGTATTTCACTGCACATAGACTATGGGGGACTATTTCACTATACATAGACTATGGGGGAGTATTTCACTGCACATAGACTATGGGGGAGTATTTCACTACACATAGACTATGGGGGAATATTTCACTACACATAGACTATGGAGGAGTATTTCATTAAATATAGACTATTTGGGAGTATTTCACTACACATAGACTATGGAGGAGTATTTCACTACACATTGACTATGGGGGAGTATTTCACTACACATAGACTATGGGGGAGTATTTCACTACACATAGACTATGGGGGAATATTTCACTACACATAGACAATGGGTCAGTATTTCAATACACGTAGACTATGATGGAGTATTTCACTACACATAGACTATGGGGGAGTATTTCACTACATATAGACTATGGGGGAATATTTCACTACACAGACTATGGAGGAGTATTTCACTACACATAGACAATGGGGGAGTATTTCATTACACATAGACTTTGGGGGAGTATTTCATTACACATAGACTATGGGGGAGTATTTCATTACAAATAGACTATGGGAAAGTATTTTATTACGCATAGACTATCGGGGAGTATTTCATTACACATAGACTTTGGGGGAGTATTTTATTACACATAGACTATGGGGGAGTATTTCATTACAAATAGACTATGGGAAAGTATTTTATTACGCATAGACTATCGGGGAGTATTTCATTACACATAGACTTTGGGGGAGTATTTCATTACACATAGGCTATCGGGGAGTATTTCATTACACATAGAATATGGGGGAATATTTCATTACACATAGACTATGGGGGAGTATTTCATTACACATAGGCTAGGGGGGACTATTTTCCTACACATAGGCCGAATGAATTCAGTAGCATGTAGGCATCCAGATGAAAGTGATGCAAAATGAATTCAATGGTGTGCACACATGCAGTGGCTTGTAGCATAGAATGAATTCACTGTTCTGTAATTATGCTGAATAGGTCAAGCAAAGTCTGCACTTCAGAAAATGAAAAGTAGCTTATGCTGTTAGTCACTATCATTCAATGTAAGGAAGAGAGAACTGAACAATTATATAGAATAGGCGAATCATGGAAAGTGAATAAACAAAGGTGGGAAATTTGAGAGCAATTGGGATGTGGTTTCTAAGACGAAAGTTGTGAATATACTCAACTGTAGGAGTAACTAACAATGATTGCATGAATGAGGCTAATGAAACTAGAACAATATATACACTATATGAAAGTAACAAACTGCTTACTTTAGTCATGTAATGAGAAGAGAGGCTTTGGAAAACACTATGACGACTGGTAATATGAGTGCTAAAAGAACCAGAGGCAGACAAAGATAAATGAAGCTAGGTGGACAGAAGCGGGTGGTATGGATGCATATCAACAGCAGAGTTCATCCAAAGACCGAGGTCTCTGAGCGTCTACACCAGTTGAAAGGGCACATGATGATGAGGAGGAGGAGGATGGGTCTGCATTTAATAAAAGGCCGGTGTTTAAATTGACAGTGAATAGAACAACTCTTGCAGAAGTCAACACTTGTCATTGACTAGGACAGCAGAAAGCGAGTGTGAGGAAGAGGGAAGCAAGAACATAGACATGGCCACAGTGATACCTGGCGTCACGAAACAGACCCTCATATCTGCACAACCCAGTCACCTGCTACAGCTGAGGATCATCAAGTGGTGTGTCGCAGCTGGGGTAGAGCCGTGGACAGTACGCTGGACTATCGGTCCGACTGTCACATGTTCGAATTCCCATCGCGGTACGATAATTGTTAAAACATTGACCTGAACTCTCAGGTAGACCCAATGGTACACAAATTATTGTGGAAAATAACGGCCCCCGCCATGATGTTGGCCATAACATTAAACAGCATATGATAAGGAGCAGCTATTTGTTAAAAAATGAACTGGAGAGAAATGTGTATAAGAAAGACAACGATAGATGCAGGTGGACCATATTATTTTAAGGGAGCGGTCTCTTTACCGCAGACAGCGTCGCACAAAGCTCGAACTCCGTAATTCCAGAGTCCCAGGAGTCTCCTAGAAAACTGCACTCGCGTACCGAACGACGTAGTCCGGAATCGAACCCCCAACCTTCGGAACGCTAGGCTGGCAGCGTAATCACTTCGCCACGGAGATAACCTAGCGGAAGATATTACGACATATACATAGAAGATACCTGATTGTGTGCCGTATGTAGACGTTGGGTTACGACGTGAACCTAAAAGAGACCTGTTTGACTGTCGTGTTTGGACGTTGGGTTACGACATTAACCTAGAAGAGACCTGTTTGTGTTCCATGTGCATTAACCTAGAAGAGATATGTTTGTGTTTAATGTGTGGACGCTGGGTTACGACACAGAGCAAGAAGAGATTGGTTTATGTTCCGTGTGTGAACGTTGGGTTACAACATTAATCTAGAAGAGACCTGTTTGTGTTCCGTGTGTGGACGCTGGGTTACGACATAGACCAAGAAGAGACCTACTTGTTTCCGTGTGTGGACGCTGGGTTACGACATGAACCTAGAAGAGACCTGTTTGTGTGCCTATGTGGACGCTGGGTTACGACATGAACCTACAAGAGATCTGTTTGTGCACTGTGTGTGGACGCTGGGTTACGACATTAACCTTGAAGATATATGTTTGTGTTCCGTGTGTGGACGCTGGATACGACATTAACCTTGAAGATATATGTTTGTGTTCCGTGTGTGGATGCTGGGTTACTACATAGACCAAGAAGAGACCTGCTTGTGTTCCGTGTGTGGACGTTGGGTTACGACATGAACCTAGAAGATATATGTTTGTGTTCCGTGTGTGGACGCTGGGCTACGACATAGACCAAGAAGAGACCTACTTGTTTCCGTGTATGGACGCTGGGTTACGACATGAGCCTAGAAGAGACCTGTTTGTGAGTCATATGTAGACGCTGGGTTACGACATGAACCTACACGAGATCTATTTGTGTACTGTGTGAGGACGCTGGGTTACAACATGAACCTAGAAGAGACCTACTTGTTTCCGTATGTGAACGCTGGGTTACGACATGAACCTACAAGAGATCTGTTTATGTACTGTGTGTGGACGCTGGATACACTAACTATAGGTAACATTCAAGTGTAGACAGCACATAATGATGATGGTGAGCCAACCCACGAACCAACCAAACAACCAACTAGCCAACCAATGATGTGTTTGTAAACAGAACTCTACAACATATGCCCTATCAATGATCTGTTAGCTGATTCAGTGCTAAACAAAAACTTTGGACCAAATATAGTACGCAAGCAAATGAACAAGTACAATAACGTAAATCTCGGACATTGAGATTTAAAAATTGCGGAAGATACAACGAAACAAAACAAATGACACGATCACCCTAGTATGGTGATATATCGTCCTTCTGTTCAAATGGGATGTCAATTTTGGCGATATACTATCAATCGGCACTGTATCAGTTTGATCTCAACTACGAAATAACAAGTAATTAATCAACATTAAACAAAACCAAAAATACAGTTTCCTGTAAAAAGACAATCAGATAAAACTCGACCTTTCAGATACTGGTGGAGCCCTTGAAAAGGCAGGCGCCGATAAAGTCAACGTTTGAGGGATGACATTTTTAGAAATTCTACCAGCATGCCGAAGCAAAACTCATCCTGGAAAAACATCCAACCCATGGCTTCCGACACTCTCCCCCAAAATGGGTTACTCTAAACATTTTTTATAGTCGTTAGGCAATGGTATCTAGGCATCTGCTATTTCACAAGTGTCAGACCCATTCCATTAAGATCCCGTAAAGAGATAACAAACCATTGTCCTTTCTGATCAGCCCAAACTCCAGCACGTAACTGCAGGGCGGGACGCTAAAACAATGCCGTCAGCCGGTCTAAGGGAAATAACCAAGACAACAGTCGCAGAAACACGTCATTGAAAATTAAGTTCGTCAAATGGATTTCTAGGGCAGCCGAGTTAGCGCTGTAGCTTGCTCGCTTTTCTACCGACCCGATAGATATGTATTCAAATCCCACTCAAGGCGGGACTTTTAAAGAAAAATTGACTTCGGCTAATTGGTTGACCACACAAAATGAGCACCAGGGAATTTCTGGGAAATAAAAGTGGTCGGCGTAATATTGACCACATGACCTATCGAGTCTCGATTGGTTTATATGCGTATGGCACTACATTAGCACCATATATCAAATACACTCCAAGGAGTAGAAAAGGGTAATAAAATTGATGTTATATTCTAGATGTGTTGTCGTTATATTTCAAATATAAAACAAAAGTAAATGATTCTTTAACACAACTTAACTCGCAACTGACACATGAGCCTGGACCCATATTTGTCAGGCAAATCTGCAACCAGTGGCTGATATGGTCAGTATCGCGCTTGTCGCCTTCGCTTGCCAAGGCATTTCCTGGTTCCTATATTCGGTTGGGTCGATTTGGGCGACCAGGTGAATTTTAAAAATTCGTCCCGGTGTTGAATCGAACCACGGCTCCCTGTCTCCGGTATACGGCTCCCTGTCTCAGATATACGGCTCCCTGTCTCAGATATACGACTCCCTGTCTCAGATATAAGGCTCCCTGTCTCATATACACGGCTCCTTGTCTCAGGTTCACGGCGCCCAAATTTCACTGTCATGTGGATTACGTCTTTCATTCCGAGTATAATTACAGATAAGAGTATTCACGGCTGCAACAGGAATTTAACAAAAGGAAATAAAAACAGATGACTGAACCCCCATGAGCTAAGCAATTGACGTTTAGTTTCTATTCTGTTGTATCAGTGTCTGTTCATTGTGTGTGTGCTGACAAAGATTGCCATTGCATGACTTGTCATTGTTCTTGTAAAGCTGACTCATTTTAGTTGATTTACTTATTTCAGAGGAATTACAGTCATATACACACAAACATGTACACACACAATCTAGATATTTCAAGAAGCACTGATGTGGAACAAGTCCAGAGTAAGTACCAAGCTACCACGCAGAATCGCCCTATATATTTGTAACATATAGTTTAAAACACATTTATCTCGGCATACTTCGTTGACACCAAGCATGATGGTGTCGCACATGATCTCACGCATATGTACATTATGATATAAAATACATTTATATCCTTATACTTCATGCACATCTACGATAATAATATAAAGCACATTTATCTCATTATGTCTCATGTACATCTACCATATTGGCATAAAGCAAATTTCTCATGCACTTCTACCATAATATCAAAAAGTACATTTATATCCTTATACTTCATGCACATCTACAATAATGATATAAGTACATTTTTCTGTATATCTCATGTACATCTACAATCATGATATAAAGCACATTTAACTCAATTCACATCTACCATAAAGACATAAAGCACATTCATCTCCATGCACATCTACAATCAAGGCATAAAGCACATTCATCTCAATATTCTTCATTCACATCTACAATGAAGGCATATAGTAAGTACATTTCTCTCAGTATACTTTTTTCACATCTACCATGAAGACATAAAGCACATTTCTCTCACTATACCTCATGCACATATACAATCATGATATAAAGCACATTTCTCTCACTATACTTCATGCACATCTACAATCATGATATAAAGCACATTTCTCTGTATACTCCATGCACATCTACAATGAAGGCATAAAGCGCATTTCTCTCAGTATTCTCTGTTCACATCTACCAGAATGACATAAGGCACGACTATCTCACTACACTTAACGTACATCTACAACGACCATGCCACATTTGAATTTATTTCATCTGTCAAGCTCGCTTTGCATATGCACAAATCTCCTTAATCGTACTGTAGGACATGCTTAATCGGAACAGTGGTGCCATTGTCTGTCTCAAAACATCCGGGCGTTGCATCCACAGGGATCTCTGTCTTTGGGTCGGAACTGAAATTTGTGACTCCAGTGACTTGGGGAGTTATGTCGGTCCCAGGCTTGGAAGGGTGGTGCTCCAGGCACGTTACGTGCTCATCAAGCCGTGACCCGATTTGAAAATTTATGTCCCACGGATTTACGTGAAGAGAATAAAGTTGATTGCTTCGCCGGGCTGGGGCGATTTATGCTCACTCCAGGCAGGGAAAGACAACTGCAGGAGAGCGGCGTTCTTAATAAGAATCTTAGGGCTTAGGGAGACAGTGCCATTGTGAATGCGTGGATTTAAACACAGATAGAGGAACGGGTAGGCTGACAGACATGCAGACAGACAACGAGACAGAGATGCAGGCGTGGAGACAAAGAGGAGGACAGCAGACAAGCAGATGGACACAAACAGAGAAGACTCGCACACACACACACACACACATACACACACACACACAAACGCGCGCGCACACACACACACACACACACACACACAATAGACACAGAGACACATAGACAGTTGAAGTGAATTCATTTGTTGCCAAATACTTTGTGAGAATATGTGACAGGACTATATGGTCTAAATAGACAGGCAGGCAGCTTGCGGCAGTAGGCAGACAGACAGACATCTAGACATCTAGACAGACAGACAGACAGACAGACAGACAGACAGACAGACAGACAGACAGACAGACAGACAGACAGACAGGGGGTAGGTAGGTTGGTGGATAGATAGATAGAGAGAGTGAGAGAGACGGACAGACGCACGGATAGGCGGATGGATGGATGGATGGATGGATGGACAGATGGACGGACCGACGGACGGACGGATGGACGGATGGATGGATGGATGGATGGATGAAAAGATAGATGGATGGATGGATGGACGGATAGATAGATAGATAGATAGATAGATAGATAGATAGGTAGGTAGGTAGGTAGGTAGGTAGGTAGGTAGGTAGGTAGGTAGGTAGGTAGGTAGGTAGATAGATAGATAGATAGATAGATAGATAGATAGATAGATAGATAGATAGATAGATAGATAGATAGATAGATAGATAGATAGATAGATAGATAGATAGATAGATAGATAGATAGATAGATAGATAGATAGATAGATAGATAGATAGATAGATAGATAGATAGATAGATAGATAGATAGATAGATAGATAGATAGATAGATAGATAGATAGATAGATAGATAGATAGATAGATAGATAGATAGATAGATAGATAGATAAGATAGATAGATAGATAGATAGATAGATAGATAGATAGATAGATAGATAGATAGATAGATAGATAGGATAGATAGATAGATAGATAGATAGATAGATAGATAGATAGATAGATAGATAGATAGATAGATAGATAGATAGATAGATAGATAGATAGATAGATAGATAGATAGATAGATAGATAGATAGATAGATAGATAGATAGATAGATAAGTAGGAGTATTGAATAAGTTAGTAGACAGACTTATCAATTCCTCCATTTACCTCAGTGAAGTTGTGGGCACGAGGAAAGGGGTTAGCGGGTGGAGTTGTAAGATCTTTTGTAGACTTTGTCCAATGCACTTTGTAGACAGGTCTTCGTGCGCAAATGAAAACCGCAAACTTATTAGAGAAATTAAATGTAGGCAGTCACTTTCTTAGAAGTACGTTATGAGAAGAAATAAACTGGGTGACAACTGGCAAGATTGAGAGGAAACAAACAAGGGGAATTCAGAAAGATATATATCTTGATGGCTTGACCACATGACACGATCGAGACAAGACAGCGCTTGATCCACGACTTTGGTGATCGTGTGAGATGGCGAAACATGGCGGTCCACGCTAATCATGAAGGCACATGATGAAGTTGGTCTTAATTTCTCTAAGGCTGTTCTTAATACCATAATTCCATCTCTTATATCTTCTTCCCCTCGCTCTGTATCCTTCATATTTCGTCAATAAGGTTCTGTACAACAGATTGTACCTGGGTAATGTGATGACCCTAAAGCTTCACACATCTACAGCAGATTCTTGCTGCGAGAATTGGTTAAACAGATCATCTGAGAACCCACGACCGTAGAATGTCATGACCAGATGTCTATGACAAGTCAACATCAATCAATCAATAAGGTGCCGTCTCCACAATGAAGGTTGGCTGCAATGGATCTCCAACATCGTCTGTCTCTCGCCTTGATTGTACATTCTGTCAGATTGATGTTCGTCCATTTCTTGATGTTATCTTCCACTTGTATCGTTGTCTGCCTCTTGCTCGCTTGCCCTCAACCTTGCCCTCCAGTATGGTTTTAATAAGGAATGTTATGTCTTTTAACGTGGCCGAAATATTTCACTTGCCGATTGTTTATTTCTTTCATCAACAATCTTTTCATTCCCAGTTTTTCTAGAACCTCTGCATTTGATTGTTTTTGTTTCCATGAAAGACGCCATATTCTCTGTATATCCACACCTCCAGGGCCTCTATTCAACATGATAAACTGGCTAACCTAATAATGATAATGTACTGCCATTGATTTATACTTCGGGTGGCTTTTTGATAGTGTCAATTGCTAGACGGTGAATAATGTTAGCAAATTCTGGTTGCATTTTCATTGAATGCTTTCCTTGTTAACTATTCATGACGCTAACCGTTCCACTGATGTGTCCATGCAAGTTAACGAGGGTTAGTTTGTCTGTCGTGTCAGGTCATTCAGTGTAATGACTGGTGTACACTATCTATTTCACTCCATCATCATTCTAGAGTTGAGACTGCATTTAAAATTCCCCTTCTCTTCTACCTTCTACTTCCATGTGGGGCATAAGCCTTTACTAGCTCACGGCAATCTTTCTCTTTCTTGATCAGCTACTGTTATGTCCTCCTTGTATTATACAAACCTGTCTCCAATTGTGTTCTCCGTGTATGTTTAGTTTATGTACCACATATATTCCAGAAAGAGGACTTGCTAGTTCTACGATTAAGAGCATGACTTAAATCTACATCCATGGTCAGACTGCAAGAACAGCTAGTTTAAAGAGGTGTAGCCAGACAAGAGCACTATGCAGGAAGCCAAAGTAGATTAATAAATCAACACAGAACTGGTGTTGTCAGTCGGTTCACGCTACGGCATTTACGGAGGAGGGGATCCGAGCACTTATGGGCTGAATGGTGCAATGAGGATGATCTGTCGACTAACTAACGATTAAGAGGTTTTCTTAATGTATGTTCCATTCAGAGCCATGCCTGTTTCTTTCCCCCAACTTTCGATCGATTCGATAGAATTTGTATAGTTCTCTCCTAAGGCTCTGCATGAGTGATTCTGTTCTACCTTTTAGAGGGTGACAAGATGCATGTTGTGAATGAGTGTCGGTTGCACGAAGAAACACATATCAACGACTCGTGAGTCTACGACTTTTGGAACCAGGAATCCAGTGTGGCACTAGCAGGAAGGAACTTGGTAGAGGACGGAGTAGAAACGCTCGTAATCCATTTAACCACTGGAGATATGCGTGTCAAAACTCTTTGACATCTCGGAGCATATATTGACACATGTCATGAGTGCTGTAACGTCGTTATTGGGTGAGAGATTCAGTATAAGAGTGTCACGTCATCAATTTCCCAATTTGGAGCCATCATCATCATCACCACCACCACCACCACCACCACCACCACCACCATCATCATCATCATCATCATCATCATCATCATCATCATCATCATCATCATCATCATCATCATCATCATCGTCTTCTTCTTTTTTTTTTCTTTTTTCGTCGTCGTCGTTTTTGTAGCTCTTGTCATCGTCTGTTTAAACAGCATAACAACTATATAGGTAATTCAAAGACTGAAGTTTAGCTTGTATGTTTTCTCACAGCATTATCAAGCTAGAGATGCAATGCATTGCTTAGCTAGAGATTTCATACACAGTTTAGCTAGAGATGTGAAACGTTTTTTAGCTAGAGATGTCAAACAGATGTCAGACCTTGCTAAGCTAGAGTTGTCAAATATTATTTAGCGAGAGATGTAACTACTGTTTATCTAGAGATGTCAAATATTGTTTAGCTAAGAGATCTCAAATACTGTTTAGCTAGAGATGTAAGGCACCGATTAGCCTGGCACGCCAGACATTGTGATGTCACTGTTCATCGTCAGTCGTGTCCCATTCCTGCCTCGGTGTCACGCAGTATGAACACATACATCACATTATAGCCTGAACATTCTCCTTCTCCACCAATACACTGGTTGTGCAAACTGTAAATAATAATTTCCCATCCTGCAGCTTAGAAAACACGACACAGCCCTCTGCTAGCATTGACAATTTACACAACAATTATTACTGTATGGTACTCAACGTCTGCAATTATGTGTACCTTTGATTGCCATGGTGACCAGGGGAGACAATAAAACACGGTCTGAATACGGCAACGTCAGAAATTTGTACCTCAATTATCGACAACCCAGAAGATTTTCTAACTTTGGGGCTTGGAAAATTGTCAATAATATCGCTGGAATCAAGCTTTTCAATTGTGCGCAGAACTGGCAGCAATAAAATTCTATGCACTCCGGTACGATCTTTGATTTTGCGAAATAGATTGCGCCATTGTTGAGACTCGGAGCACTTTCTGTGTTTTAAATGTCTGGACCGTTAGCAGATAAATCCGTGATAAAACTGCGGGCGAGGTAAAACACTAGAGACCCAGCTAAAGATTTAATACCTCGATTTGGTGCTGGATTGTCAATGCGATTTTAGCTTCATAGTTTTTAGTTTTCATGAGAAATGTGTTTTCTAAAGAGGCGAGAGAGCGGCTTGCGTGTACTCCCAGGCCGTGTCAAAGTCCTGGTTGCGGGTTGCTTTATGAAAGGCGTGTTGTTCTTATTGTTGTTGTTGTTGTAGACTGGCTGTTGGTGTAGGAGGGCCAGAGGTGTAGTGCGAGACGGGTGCGGTAGTAGTGGAGAAGCAAATACAACAGTGTTATCATCATCATCCTCATCCAGTGGCTTGTTTAATAAAGGGTTTTACATTCAAGAGGATATACTTCATTGCATGGGATTTATTCCTATATGGCTCGGTCTATTTCCGCACGGCGGCCTGCCGAAAGCGTCGCACAGAGCACGAACTCCGTAGCTCCAACGACGACCCCCAGGAAAACTGCACTCGTGAACCCAATGCTGCAGTCAGGAAACGAACCCACAGTGTGAGATAGGCAGCGTAACCACTAGTTAATTAGTTATTTGGTTGCTGCATTGCTTGCTTGGTTTCTTGCTTGGTCGATTAGTTAGTTAGTAAGTTGGTTGGTTGGTTGGTTAGATAGCTAGTTAGTTGGTTGCTTGGTTGGTTGGTTAGTTAGTTAGTTTGTTAGTCGACAGATTATCCTCGTTGCACATCGAACCATTTATCCATAAGTGCTCAGATCCCCTCCTCAGTAAATCCTGCAGCGTGTAGCGGCTAACGACACCAGTTCTGTGTTGGTTTATTAATCTTCTTTGGCTTCCTGCATAGTGTTCTTGTTTGGCCACACCTCTTTTAACTTGCTGTTCTCGCAGTCTGACCATGGTTGTAGATTCACATTCACCACATGGTTCTCGCAAACGACTTACTTCCCGTACAGCATTCAGTATATCAGCATGTTCCATGGCTCGTTCGCCCTCCATAGTGGCCTTACTCGCAAGCCTGCATATTTCCTTGTACACCCGCATGCGCTGGCACAAAAATGAAACTAATCTTTGCCAGTCGTGACCGCTCCAGAGACAACAACCACTGTGTTCGGACCCACCCCATCTCTGTCTTCATGAGCATACTCAATTGAGAGAGAGAGAGAGAGAGAGAGAGAGAGAGAGAGAGAGAGAGAGAGAGAGAGAGAGAGACATACAGACAGACATACAGACAGACAGGCAGATACAAAACTACACACGAAGCATAGGAATGAGGAAAACATATGGATAACGTTATTAGAACTTTCAAGCACTTATACGTTGTTATTCAAAATTCTAACCATGTCAAGTTCCTTGTGGTATTCTAAAACAGAAAACACGCCCACACAAATATGCGCGCGCGCGCGCACACACACACACACACACACACACACACACCAAGGATAGGAGATGAAAAGTATGGAAAAACAGATTAGGGCTTCAAGACACGTGTAAGTTTGTAATCACAATTCTAATCATGCACAGTAGCTTCTAGAATAGTGTCGCGAGATTGCCATGAGTTAAACAGATAAATATTCCCGACGTTTGCTTGGCGTGTATTTTCAGCACCATTATTTTACTAACTGGAAAAACACCGCGGATGTCAAAATCTCAGGACAATATTTGTAGCTGCACGTGTACATCTATAACGGATTTGGAACGGTCGGTGTTGATGGTGACAGGTCCTGGCATCGCCTTGATTAGTTTGTCTACATTTGAATGTAAATGGAAGCAGTGGGGTCAGCCCATCTACACATTTGGTGTTGAGTGAGAAGGAAGGGATACCCCGAGTTGGCAGTTCATTACCAGTTAGAATCACATATACTGTCACCACGGAACAGAAGATTGACAAGTTTGTCAACATTTGAATGCAGATGGAAGCCGTGAGATCACAATGGCAGATGTAAAACGGAAGTACTTAGTAGGGAGAAAACAGTACATATGTCAATTCTTGGTTTCCGGAACATGAAGAGTTTGACGGGATTATTTGCAACTGTTTGTTGGAAGTCGTCATAAAATTCGCTGGCTTGTTTTGAGAATCTTAACAATTACTGACAACTTTGACAGGATTTAAGCCCGGAAAAATAGATCCTTGCAAATGGTTGATATGTCCAAATAACACCTGTGTGGGGGAGAAGAGGATAAAGTCACGTGGACAACTTTGGTAGTTTGCCATATAAACTCTAGTTGTGACCAGCTAGGGAGGACTTGAAATTATGCTTTAGTCAGAGTGCCAGGGCACGGCAGCGCCTAGTGGAAATAATATCTACCGTGTGTTAATTAGTGACTTAATTTTACACGTGCCTATAATGGCAGATGTAGATATGATTGATAGGACTGCAGTGGTGCCATTTAAGGTATAACCTATTATAATATATTCGTTATAATTACTTTAGGCAGTAGCCTTGTTAAACTATAGTGTGATGATTAGCACTGTTAGTGGAAACTAGCTAGAGTAGGGAAGTGATACTTGACTCTGTTAGCTAGAATAGATTAGTGAAGTGTTGATAAGCTTTACTAGTTGAGAATTGAGTAATGAGGGATAATTGGGATTTCCCGTAGGTGTCCCTTGTGGGAGGGGTTCCACATTCTGTTTGCTGATTTTTTCTTTGTCATAACCTGATTCGATTCTAGGTGGGTAGCTAATCTGCTCTATGACTAAGTCTAGTTAGCTAACGATCATTAGGCAAGGTGATAGGCTTACACTCAGCCGAAAGGATCAGTAACTAGTACTATCACCAGATGTGTTGTTTCTATCCTAGGTTCCCTACCAGATCCAAGGAAGCTCAATAAAGTTTTGGGAAGGAAGAAAATCCCAGTCTGAAGAACACCAGTTCGGCAATCAATAAAGATTGCTTACAGACGTGATTAAAAGCTAGAGGGAGGTTGATTCACCCAACATAGTGAAGATTACAGTTGCACCATACAGCATTAAACAGTGGTAACGAACCGAGAACCGGTTAAGAGTAACTAGTGTTAGTACAGTAACAATTAACATTAGTAATTAGCACTTGCGGACTGAATGGTTCGATGTGCAGCGAGGATGATCTGTCGACTAACACTTAACTTTACTAACTGTGTAAACACTAGAAAAGAACTTGTGCAGTTGGTTAGAGAACATTAGGAACGGACATTGTGTAGAGCGAATCCGGTCCATAAGTAACTGTTCATACCACCGGTGTCTATTTCTCATGTTCATGAAATGGGATTACCAGAGGTCTACAGAAGCAAAGCAGTATCCGGCAGGATGGTTCCGGCAACGGGTGAGACGTACTTGTTCTGACGTAACGTGCTGTGGTCTATCTTTGCTGTGATCAGCGGACTGATCTGATGTCTGAGAGTCAGATTCTCTACACTTTATAGAACACGTCACACATTTTCTTCGCATACACGTCTCATACACGTTACACTTTTATTTTAATAAATTAATCTTTATTAATTTCTAGAAGTAAGAGTTGTTGAGTATGTTGCGTTGGGGAAGTATGAGAAGGGGGCATAGTACGACAGTGTGAGAGTGATAGGAAAAGGTGTCCATAGGCTGATGGAGTGTGTTGGACGGAAGCTGGTGGATTCTCCAGAATATTGAGGGGGAAAAAAAAAAATAATATTATAATGTGGGTTTCGGATCTCCTCACTCCAGGGACGACACTTTAAAGGAGGACACGACATTACTGGGGGCTCGTAAACGTGATATTTGGACAGTGGGATCTCTCGTAAACGGGATATTTGGACAGTGGGATCTATCGTAAACGTGATCTTTGGACAGCGAGATCTCCCGTAAACGGAATCCTTGGACAGCGAGATCTCCTGCAAGCAGGAACGTTTGACAGGGGGATCTTCTGACAACGGGGTCTTTTGACACGGGATCCTTAGTTATAAAAGGGAGATATCATTTTGGAGAATCCAGCTAGAGTGAATGTGGATAGAGGTTAGGATTAATATCTTACCTGTTCACACTTCACACGTCTGCATAGGTCTGTGGTCCTGATTCTACTCTTGTCACTGAGTGAATGTACTGTGTGTGGTAATATCGAGATTTATAGTACTTGTTCATATATCGGTATAGTAATTTGCAGTTATATTGTACTGGACCTGCTAGCTTACCTCTCTGTATAATGGCCACCCCTAAACTTAGCACGTTAGAATTAAAGGCAAGGGGGGAAGAAATGGGATTGGCTGGGTCTGCTCTAACGGATTACATACAGGAAGTGGAGAGAGAGTATCGTCAAGCAGAAAGGGATGATCGAAAGGCCGAGCTGGAATTGAGAAGGATGGAGTTGGAACAAGCAGCTAAGAAATTGGAAGCTGAGCAAGCAGCTAAGAAATTGGAAGCTGAGCAAGCAGCTAGGAAATTGGAAGCTGAGCAAGCAGCTAGGAAATTGGAAGCTGAGCAAGCAGCTAGGAAATTGGAAGCTGAGCAAGCAGCTAGGAAATTTGAAGCTGAGCAAGCAGCTAGGAAATTAGAAGCTGAACAGGAAGCACAGAAAAGGGAGCACGAGTACCGGATGAGGGAACTCGAGTTGAAGAGTCAATCTAATGGAGAAACTGAGGGAGCAGTTGGAGGTTCCTCAGTCCCAGGATCAACACCAGTAGGTGGACATGGGTACCATGCTATGAAGTTTCCTTTAGCGGTCTACGAGGAGGACAAAGAGAAGATTGATCAATACCTTCAACGCTTCGAGGCTATGTCAGTTGCTATGGGTCTGGAGCGTAACAAATGGAATCTTAAGCTATCCCAGGGATTACGCGGGACAGGATACGAGGTTTATACTCGCCTGCCACCAGGACATGAGAACAATTATGATGAGTTAAAGACGGCTCTGCTGAAACGATTCGAGGTTACATCGCATACCTACCGGAAAAAATTTCGAGCAGCGAAACGAGAACCGGGAGAGTTGTTTGCCGCCTACAGTTTGCGTCTTAAATCTTATCTCCATAAGTGGATGGATTTGGCTGGGTTCGCACATGACTATGAGAGTCTGGAAGAGCTCATGGTGGTCGACCAGCTGAAGAAGCAAATGTCTAAACCTCTCAGGACGTTCCTGGGAGAACAAGGAGCGGAACGTATTGACCTCGTGAATAAATTAGCAGAACGGTTCGTCGAGGTACATGGGGAGGTAGGGGAAAACCTTTCAACCAACACCAAAAGTCAAGAGAAACATGACAAGAAGAAAGCCAAAAACTCAGGAACCAAAAAGTGGGAACCTTATGTGCAAAAATCAGAGGATAATTCAGAGAAGAAGAAGGAGGGAAGCAAGAGCACCTCAAGCTCTACACCTAAACGACCGTGGTCGGAGAAGTGGTGTTCAATTTGTAAGTCACCCTCTCACAATACGAGGGACTGCAAATCGAAGGCTAAGAACCCTCATTTTGCAGCATGTCAAGTGACTTCCAAGGAGGTTGTCACGGAAAATGCCAAGGTCAACAAGGAAGCTCTCCACCAGGAGAGCTCATTCAAGTCCGACAATAGAAAATCTAGGACAGGGAAATGGTGCAACGAATGCAAGTCAAACACGCACAATGCTATTGACTGCAGGGGAAAGTCAGGAGACACTCAATTCGTCGTGTGCTCAGGAAAACCTAAGGTGGAGCCCACCGAACAGGTCGAGACCGAGGAAGAGACTCCAGACCAGGAAAAAACCACCTGTAGTGGAATTGGTAGAGGTTAACGGTCGTCAAGTGGAGTGTTTATACGACACAGGACTGGACGGGGAGGCCGTGATTTCTGCGGATCTAGTACATCCAGAACAATTCACAGGTGAAACCTTGGATATACAGCCTGCACAGAAGAGTGCTGTAGTCATGAAGTTGCCCATTGCTAATGTGGAGATTCGGTCACGGTACGTCACCGGCACCATCAAGGCCGCTGTATTGACCGATCCCATTTTTCCAGTCATCCTAGGTTGCCGGTATGTCTTTCTGGGAATGCCCAGGGAGCCTATTCATATGGGAGCAATGCAGACTCGCTCTCAGGCGAAAACGGAAGAGGCAGACGCAATTGTGACTAACCCAATGCCGGGGGAGCTACGAACTGCCCAGAGTGAGGATGATACTTTACGTCCTTGCTACAAAAAGCTGCAGAAAAGTGCTGATCCACCAGGACGGGGGCAGTACTACATGAAGAATAGGATACTCTACAGGAGAGCAGGAAGGGGAGACAACCTATACGGTCAGTTGGTCGTCCCAAAAGCTCATCGGTCCCAGATTCTTCATATGGGGCATACCATCTCCTTTAGTGGACACATGGGTATTGCCGCCACCATGCAGCGGATTTCCTGCCACTACTATTGGCCGGGAATGACAGATGATGTGCGTCGGTATGTGAAGTCATGCCCTGAGTGCCAGAGGGTGGCACCGAAACACTGGACAGCACCGGTGATGTTGGGTGAGATGCCCATCATGAACTCTCCTTTCGAGAGGGTAGCCATCGATATCGTGGGTCCACTTCCCAGGACTAGGAAGAGGAACATGTATATACTCACAATGGTGGATTGCTGTACAATGTGGGGTGAGGCTATACCGTTGACCACGATTGACTCGAAAAGAGTGGCGGACGCACTGATGGAGGCCTTTACCAGATTAGGCTTTCCGGATCAAATTCTGACGGACAATGGATCTCAGTTTTGTGGAAAACTCATGGAGGAGGTATTTAGGGTGTTTCACTCTAACCACATACATACCAGCCCTTACCACCCTCAAGCCAATGGACAAGTAGAGCGTTTCAACGGCACGTTGATGACAATGCTCAGGAAATTAGCGCAGGAAAAACCTGATAGGTGGGATGAATATATCCCAGCAGCACTCTTTGCCTATCGGGAAGTTCCTCATGGCTCAACAGGACTACCACCCGCTACGTTGCTGTTTGGTCGTCCAATCAAAGGACCGTTGGAAGCCATGTTGAGGAGTTGGACTGAAGAGGGGACGTCAGAAGAAGTGATCTCATCCTATCAATACGTGGAGGAACTGAAAGAAAAACTCCACAAGGGATGGACTCTGGCAAATCAAAACTTGAAAAAGGCCAGGAAAAGACATGCGGCTTACTACAACCGTAGGTCTAAAGAAAGATCTCTAGAGGTGGGAGATAAAGTCTTGTTGCTACTCCCAACGGGAAACAACAAACTGGAGATAGGTTGGCAAGGACCATTTCCCGTGGAAAGGGTGATATCCAGAACCAACTATCAAATCCGGATCCGGGGAAAGTCGAAGATTTTCCATATCAATCTCTTGCGGAAATACGAAGAGAGACCCGGAGACAAGGCAGCTCACCTCATGGCAATGGCAGTTGCAGTGGAGACAGAAGTGGGAACCAGCGAGGGCAGGGAATATCCCTTAGTACACCAGGAAACCTATAGGGATGTACAAGTGAACCCTGATCTGACCTCCCAGGAGAGGGAAAGGATAACCCAGGTTCTCAAGTCTCATAAGGAGATATTGACTGATAAACCAGGACGAACGAGGTTGGTGGAGTTCGAGATGACTTTGACCACACAGGAGCCTGTTCGCCAAAAGGTTTACCCAGTGTCCATTCTCTAAAGAAAAGGCCCTGGAGGAGGAAATAAAAAAACTGCTGGAGGATGACGTGATTGCACCATCCACATCCCCATACAATGCGGGGGTAGTTTTGTTACGCAAACCAAGTGGAGAACACAGGTTGTGTATAGATTACCGACTTCTGAACAGTCATACACAGTTTCAGGTGGAACCTTTGCCGAATCCAACTCAGTTATTCGCTAGGCTCCATAAGGCTCGGTACTTTTCAAAGGTGGATCTGAGTCGGGGGTACTATCAGATACCAGTCAAACCGGAGATTCGACCACTGTTAGCTTTCAGTACACCCAGTGGACACTACGAATTTAAGGTCATGCCCTTTGGACTTAGCAATGCACCTAGTGTGTTTACACGCATGATGAGGACTTTACTAGATCCGTTACAGGATCCGTCCATCATCTCATTTATGGATGATATTCTGATTTCCAGTGACAGCCTGGATGACCACTTACAATCCTTGGAGAGAGTGTTTAATAGGCTCAAGGAAGCAGGGCTTACTGCTCGTCCAACCAAGTGCATGATTGGTTACCAGACTCTGGAATTTCTAGGTCACACCATCACTCCAGGACACATTGTTCCAGAAGAGAAGAACCTGGAGAAAATCAGAAATGCACCAAGGCCAAAAACGAAGAAGGATGTGCGATCTTTTCTCTCGTTGTGTGGGTTCTACCACAAATTTATCCCACATTTCACTGAACTGGGAGCTCCGTTGACCGAAACCTTGAAAAAGGGATTACCGGATCAAATCATTTGGACACCAGAATGTGAGAATGCCTATAGTCAGTTAAAGGAGGCCTTGGTCAGCAAACCGGTATTACAGCTCCCTGACCTTTCCAAACAATTTGTGTTGAGAACAGATGCGAGTGCGATTGGAATTGGAGCCGCTTTGTTACAGGAAGGAAAAGACGATGCTTCGGTTTTGAAACCTGTGGCATACGCAAGTAAGAAACTTCTACAGGCGGAGAGGAATTATTCAACCGTCGAGAGAGAATGCTTGTCCCTCGTATGGGCAGTGCAAAAATTTCAGCCATATTTGTATGGAGTTAAGTTTCGGGTTCAGTCGGATCATCAGCCCCTGATGTTCCTGGCTACTTCTCAGAAGCTCAACGCACGTTTGATGCGGTGGTCGTTGTTACTTCAACCGTATAATTTCACAGTAGAGTACATTCCTGGGAAGGAGAATGTTGGAGCGGATTTCTTGTCAAGACACCCAGCTCCTGAAGAAGAGGAATGAATTATCTGGATTTAACTCATGGTGGAGGAGAGTGAGATGGACTACTCTCTTAAGAGGGGGCCTATGTCGCGAGATTGCCATGAGTTAAACAGATAAATATTCCCGACGTTTGCTTGGCGTGTATTTTCAGCACCATTATTTTACTAACTGGAAAAACACCGCGGATGTCAAAATCTCAGGACAATATTTGTAGCTGCACGTGTACATCTATAACGGATTTGGAACGGTCGGTGTTGATGGTGACAGGTCCTGGCATCGCCTTGATTAGTTTGTCTACATTTGAATGTAAATGGAAGCAGTGGGGTCAGCCCATCTACACATTTGGTGTTGAGTGAGAAGGAAGGGATACACCGAGTTGGCAGTTCATTACCAGTTAGAATCACATATATTGTCACCACGGAACAGAAGATTGACAAGTTTGTCAACATTTGAATGCAGATGGAAGCCGTGAGATCACAATGGCAGATGTAAAACGGAAGTACTTAGTAGGGAGAAAACAGTACATATGTCAATTCTTGGTTTCCGGAACATGAAGAGTTTGACGGGTTATTTGCAACTGTTTGTTGGAAGTCGTCATAAAATTCGCTGGCTTGTTTTGAGAATCTTAACAATTACTGACAACTTTGACAGGATTTAAGCCCGGAAAAATAGATCCTTGCAAATGGTTGATATGTCCAAATAACACCTGTGTGGGGGAGAAGAGGATAAAGTCACGTGGACAACTTTGGTAGTTTGCCATATAAACTCTAGTTGTGACCAGCTAGGGAGGACTTGAAATTATGCTTTAGTCAGAGTGCCAGGGCACGGCAGCGCCTAGTGGAAATAATATCTACCGTGTGTTAATTAGTGACTTAATTTTACACGTGCCTATAATGGCAGATGTAGATATGATTGATAGGACTGCAGTGGTGCCATTTAAGGTATAACCTATTATAATATATTCGTTATAATTACTTTAGGCAGTAGCCTTGTTAAACTATAGTGTGATGATTAGCACTGTTAGTGGAAACTAGCTAGAGTAGGGAAGTGATACTTGACTCTGTTAGCTAGAATAGATTAGTGAAGTGTTGATAAGCTTTACTAGTTGAGAATTGAGTAATGAGGGATAATTGGGATTTCCCGTAGGTGTCCCTTGTGGGAGGGGTTCCACATTCTGTTTGCTGATTTTTTCTTTGTCATAACCTGATTCGATTCTAGGTGGGTAGCTAATCTGCTCTATGACTAAGTCTAGTTAGCTAACGATCATTAGGCAAGGTGATAGGCTTACACTCAGCCGAAAGGATCAGTAACTAGTACTATCACCAGATGTGTTGTTTCTATCCTAGGTTCCCTACCAGATCCAAGGAAGCTCAATAAAGTTTTGGGAAGGAAGAAAATCCCAGTCTGAAGAACACCAGTTCGGCAATCAATAAAGATTGCTTACAGACGTGATTAAAAGCTAGAGGGAGGTTGATTCACCCAACATAGTGAAGATTACAGTTGCACCATACAGCATTAAACAGTGGTAACGAACCGAGAACCGGTTAAGAGTAACTAGTGTTAGTACAGTAACAATTAACATTAGTAATTAGCACTTGCGGACTGAATGGTTCGATGTGCAAGCGAGGATGATCTGTCGACTAACACTTAACTTTACTAACTGTGTAAACACTAGAAAAGAACTTGTGCAGTTGGTTAGAGAACATTAGGAACGGACATTGTGTAGAGTGAATCCGGTCCATAAGTAACTGTTCATACACCGGTGTCTATTTCTCATGTTCATGAAATGGGATTACCAGAGGTCTACAGAAGCAAAGCAGTATCCGGCAGGATGGTTCCGGCAACGGGTGAGACGTACTTGTTCTGACGTAACGTGCTGTGGTCTATCTTTGCTGTGATCAGCGGACTGATCTGATGTCTGAGAGTCAGATTCTCTACACTTTATAGAACACGTCACACATTTTCTTCGCATACACGTCTCATACACGTTACACTTTTATTTTAATAAATTAATCTTTATTAATTTCTAGAAGTAAGAGTTGTTGAGTATGTTGCGTTGGGGAAGTATGAGAAGGGGGCATAGTACGACAGTGTGAGAGTGATAGGAAAAGGTGTCCATAGGCTGATGGAGTGTGTTGGACGGAAGCTGGTGGATTCTCCAGAATATTGAGGGGGGAAAAAAAAAATAATATTATAATGTGGGTGTCGGATCTCCTCACTCCAGGGACGACACTTTAAAGGAGGACACGACAAATAGAACACACACACACACACACACACACACACACACACAAACACACACACACACAATCACTACATATAAGCAAACATGTACACACGCACACTGAAGATAGAAGAGGAACTGGATGGATAACAACAACATTACAGATTCCAATCAGCTGACCCATGTTTCATTCAATGTTATAGCCACGGTAAGCAGCGTGCAGTATTCTAAAAATAAAATAAAAGACAAACACACATATACACGCACACACATGCAGCGCTGACATACGACAATCTCAGACCACGGTGTCCTTTGTACTGTTAGTAACCTGAAATATACAATTGCC
Source organism: Cepaea nemoralis (assembly GCA_014155875.1). Lineage (NCBI taxonomy): Eukaryota > Metazoa > Mollusca > Gastropoda > Stylommatophora > Helicidae > Cepaea > Cepaea nemoralis. The sequence continues at coordinate 184,228 of JACEFZ010012910.1, forward strand.
AATGTGCTATAATAAACTGAAATATACATTTGCTGCTATAGTAACTTGAAATATACAGTTGCCTATGTGCTATAATAACTTGAAATATAGTTGCCTATGTACTATAGTAACCTGAACTATAGTTGCCTATGTGCTATAGTAACCTGAAATGTAGTTGCATATGTGCTATAGTAACCTGAAATATAGTTGTCATATGTACTATAGTAACCTGAAATATAGCTGCCTATGTGCTATATTTACCTGAAATATACATTTGCTGCTATAGTAACCTGAAATATAGTTGCCTATGTGCTATAGTAACCTGAAATATAGTTGCCTATGTACTATAGTAACTTGAAATATAATTGCTTATGTGCTATAGTAACATGAAATATTTAGTTGCCTGTGTGCTATAGCACCCTAAAAGATAGTTGTTTATGTGCTATAGTAACACGAAATATACAGTTGCCTAATGCTGCTATAGTACTCTAAAATATTGATGCCTCTGTGCTAAATCCTACAATGTGTACACACATACACACTCCGACATATGGCTGTCCTTGCCTTGCCTCCCGTTACACAAACGCCTCTGCTTGCTAGACTATACACATTGCATGCATTCATGTATATTCTCCCTGGCAACGTAAAAACTCCTATTCCTCGTCTATACTTGGCTCTGAAATTTGCAAAGATCATTGCTGGAGTCCGATTGGCTATCTTCGTCGTGGCAATATGATCACAGTTCGTCGAGCTTTTCAGCGCTTTCAAACGCGGCTTTTGTATTGTGCCGCTAATAGAGGCCGCCAAAGTCAATGCATTTGTACAGCTTTAGATTTAAGACCCCCGGGAGTTTGTACCAGCAAAAAAGAACAACTCGAGCTCTCGGGCAATAAAAACGGTACAAGCCCTCTCTCTCCACTCGGAATTTTTCACGGATCTATTGCTAAGTTCTCGTCACGTAGTTTCTTTTGCCTCATTTTCTCGCCTTGTACAACAGCATGGCTTATGACTTTTCCCCCTTTTCGCCGCCTCTGTACAGACCGCACGCTGACTGCCTCTTTTCTTTAACAATCATTCAAAAAAGCATTCTGTATTCGTTCGTGTAACGATCTTCTTTCAACCGCTTTCCTTTGAGTTTCGTAAACACACGAAGAGAACCTATAGGTAGCTATGTTTTCTGTTATTCTGTCAAAAAGTAGCGCAACTGTTATCGTGTGAAATATTTTCTGTTATGCACAGATTGCTTTTGAGTTTCTTCCACCCTGCTAATATTGTGTGTGATACTCGTCACATGTCTCAAAGCTTACGTAGCGTTTGATGCACATTTTTAACTCTCTTTTTTGACAGCTTCCCGTCAGGTTGTGCATTCTAACACTTGTGTAGCTGTGTTCTTATTTTGTTCTGGTATTTGATCTAGGTTTCTATTCCTACATGTATATAGTTTGTGCAGCTACCATGTTTAATGGAAAAGAACATCAAATCCGGCCCCGGTATCCACACTGCGCGGTCTGAGACCGAACCACCAAGCCGGAAACATGGCAACAAGCTAGGTGAAAGAGAGGGTTTTGTTGTCCCCACGGGGACGCCTTTATCCCCAGCTGTTGTAGACTGCCCTACAAGTTGATTTAGGGCTGCGGCAGCACAAAACTGGGAACCTTCAGACAAGCTTTGCTCTTTTGTGTCCTGCTTCTTCAGACTACGCTTCATTTGAAAACCAGAAGTGGTCGATGTTCGAGCCTCCCTTTGAAGCTGCTACACTTTGAACTGCTTGGGTGTAAATTTACTAATTTTATGACAGTACGTGTGACCATAAAAGGGAGTGAGCATACATGACCAACCAAAGCTTGTCACCGACGATCCTTGTTCTGGCGATTCTATCAGATCCTCTCCCTATTTAGAAGAATAATTTCCAAAGAATTTTATGACCATTTTTTCATTTCTCACGGGGCAGAGGTTGAAGTGTTCCGCTCGGCAAATATGATAATATACGAGTTAGACCAGGTTACAATTAGTGGGAGAACGAGGCGACTTTTCATTGAACTTCGATTTCGTTATAGCCCTGAAATAAATCAGTCCTCGTGTGGCGGTGTCCCTTATTTATGACCTTGTCCCCTGACAGAGTTGGGGCCTGGAAGACGAGGAAGTCTGTGGTGTTTTATGCCCATGGAGACTCACCCAATGCCCAGGTCTGGTACTGTTATTACACACCAATAATTGAACCAGTAGTGTGAGAAAAGACTTGCATCAATCAATAATCAACAAATTGTACACGTGGTTATAGTTGAGTTTCTACTCTTGTGACGATCTCTAATTCATTAAACATTTTTTTTTTTCAAAACGCCGTTCAAAACGCCATAAACAGTAACATTTCATAAGCACGGTTCACGGAGTTTTCATAGTTGTTTATGAAGTTTCCTTTCTTGATGTCTAAGTGTTTGTCTTGTCCTTCGTGCAACGGTTAATTAACAGGCGCTCAAAACACTAAATACATGATCAACATCTGACGTGTAGAAACAATAGACACATGTAAATATCTGCTTCGGGCTCCCGTGCTGATTTCTAACGACCGACCCGTTTGTCTGAAGCACTATTTTTCAGAAAATTGAGTCTGATTTATACGGCCGACTATAAATCACCGTGTCTGCAGTGTGAGTTACAAGTGCTATAAATTGTTAACTTCTGCCGATCTTCCCTGCTGAAATATTACTTGTGCATTCCTTCCTCTGTTTATTTACATATGACGTCACTGAATTCACACGCGAACAGGGCTGCTCTGTTAAGAGAAAAGTTTATAATCGATTTATTAGTAGAGTATAGTAAACACTATAATAGTTTTCTTGTAATGTTTTGGTGTTGTTTACTTTGTAAAATGAACACCGTTTTCAGTGTGTTGTGTGGTAACAATGTGTGTAAGCCTGATCTAGAACAACAGTTATCATCATCAAGTGTATTGCCAGATGGCGTGGGTGATCATGCTTCTCCGCAAATTGCGATCTACGACGGCGTGGATGAGATCATGAGTTGACTCTCTTCCGTGCAATGACGCAAGGGTGTTAAGAATTTTTTCTCCCTGTCTTTCTCTCTCTTTCAATAAATCTTTATGGTTGTTACAGTGAATGTTCTAGCTTGTATGGTTGTTACAGTGAATGTTCTAGCTTGTGTCTTCTCACAATGTGGCCAAAAATGATAACTACCTTTTTCTGATGTATGTGATAAATTGTCTTTTTATTGTCGATTTATCCTCCCTGAAAATGTCCAGATTGCTCCTGTCCGATAATTTTCAGCATTCTTCTTTTAAACCACAATCTCCAAGGCTTCTGTGGATTTTTTTCGCTTGTTTACTAATTGTCCAGAATTCGCAGGTAATGGAGCAATAACATTATCTTTGTTGTAGTTGCTAAGCCGTTTGCCTTGTACTCAAAGGGTTCCTTGTTCGGATTCCACCATTCTGTTTGTGAGTACACTTTTTGTGCAGACTGCTGGCTGTCGACGGGACTGTGGAGTTCGTTCTCTGTGCCAGGATTTCGGCAAGTTTTCTGTTTTGCAGAGAGAGAGACTGAGCTACATAGGATAAAGCCTAGTGCAAGGAAGTCGATTCTATTGCGTTTTAACGCTATTGTAAACATAAGAAAACACTAGATGGTTAAATTGAGGTTTTAACGCTATTGTAAACATAAGAAAACACTAGATGGTGAAATGGAGGTTTTAACGCTATTGAAAAAATACGATAGCAGTAGATGGTGAACTAGAGGTTTTAACCCCATTGTAAAAATACGACATTAGTAGACGGTGAAATATAGGTGTTAACACTATTGTAAAAATACGACAACAGCAGATGGTGAAATACAGGCAAAGGAAAATCGCATACAACAGTTGATTGTTTGTAATACCATGTCTCATTGTGACAAATTAAAACCCAATAATATAGTATACAAGTAGAACCTATTTTGCTGTAAACCAGTGAATTTGGAATGTAAATGAACAAATTAAGAAGAACTTGGAAGAGACAGATATGCTGTTCCTTAGACGAATATTACGACTTTCTTGTACTACCAGAGTAACTAACGACGATTGCCTGACAGAGGCTAATGAAACTAGAACATTATATACAGCAATAAGAAAGAGACAAACAGCTTTCTTTCCTCATGTGATGAGAAGATAGGCATTGGATAACATCGTGGTAACTGGAAAGATCGAGGGGAAGAGAGGCAGAGGCAGACCAAGAGAATCAATGCTGGATGGATTGTGTCGGTGGCATGGAGGAATATCATCAGCAGAATTGACCAAGAACACCAAAGATCGAGACATGTGGAGAGAAATACACACCTACGCCTGCTGACAGGGCACTTGATGCTGATGAATATGGTATCAGAAAGCCGTTCTTCCATCCTCCCTATCCCTTGGGTAGTTAGATCGGATACACAATCTTCGCGAATAATGGTGAACAAACAAAAGATCGAACAAATCTCACGGAAGATGGAAATCGCTTACAGTAGGCGTAAACAAAGGTCCCGGCAAAGTAGGAAAAGTAAACCCGCCCATTGATAGACAGAGTCCGTTACTGTGGATGGGATCTGTCTGGAGAAAGTAAGTTAGTTGCATAGATTGTACAGGACGTCGCAGTCAACCCCAGCATGTTTTGGCTGTGTGATTTCTTGGCAAGTTTACTTTTGGTAGTTTGCCATTGCTTTCTGAACGACCGGTACTCGTGCCTTTGTATGGAAACCAACGCAAGGTGGTGTATATCCAAATAACCAGCAGCTGTGCTTCAAATGCGGTTTGAAGAAGAAGAAGAAGAAGAAGAAGAAGAAGAAGAAGAAGAAGAAGAAGAAGAAGAAGAAAAGAAGAAGAAGAAGAAGAAGAAGAAGAAGAAGAAAAGAAGAAGAAGAAGAAGAAGAAAAGAAGAAGAAGAAGAAGAAGAAGAAGAAGAAGAAGAAGAAGAAGAAGAAGAAGAAGAAGAACGAACGAACGAACGAACGAACGAACGAACAAACTTTATTTTCAAAGGGTTAAGAATTGGGCACGCAGGCCCGTCTAACATTCTGCCCTTCTATCACTCTCTTTCATACATTATTTCATTCACACATCATTCAAGGCTACCAGAGAACAACAACAATATAAACGATATGCATTATAAAGGCATGGGCAAAATGCGAACATCAAAACTACACGACACAGTAATGTTAGATAATGGTCTGACACTTGTTGTTAGCCATGTGGAATATACTGGCCTATCAAAAGGGGACAAAAAGAAGAAGAAGAAGAAGAAGAAGAAGAAGAAGAAGAAGAAGAAGAAGAAGAAGAAGAAGAAGAAAGCAGTTTTAAGAGAAGAAGAGGGAGAAAGCCGTTGTGAGAGTGGTTTGGTAAAACCGTTTGTAGACTGCTGGTAACATAGTTATGGAGCTATTCATTAAAAAAAAAAAAAATACATGGTTATATATCTAATATTTCCTGTCGTGTGGCTTTGGTGATTATGTTTTTTTTTTAAAGTCTACTGCTCGTGTGCTGTCAGTCATTTATTATTCCGACGTTCCTCCCTACCATGATATAAAACTGCCCAGCAACTTCTCTCTTGAGCTCCTCCTGCTTCTCTTCCTCTCATAATTTCGCGTTGTGACGACATACTTTAGCTTTCCCTTCCTCACGTCATGCCCAAAGAAATTGAACCGCCTCCCTCTGATGCTAGTAACCAGTTCTCTGTGTGAGTTAACTTCTTTTTAAGACAACTACGTCGCTCTCTCTATCTGTTCTACTATAAACCATATCTCCGCCGCTTTCATATAATTAATCACATGTCTGCGAATTGTCTTTGACTCGCTTCTGAACATCAGAATTGGCTCTCAGTAGCTCTTAATAACTCTGTGTCCTCATCTCAATGGACACAGATAGACTGCAGAGAATAATCTTCATCTTATGAAATGCTTCTTTAACTTGTGCCATTCTCATTTAACTTCCTTAATCCATCTTCCATCTGCTGTTATTCAGTACCCTAATACTTAAATACACCGATTTCTTTTGGAAATTACCGAAAGAAAAAGCTGTCACAGAAGAATATAAAAAATTCATTTCACAAGAATGAGAACAAATAAATCTATTCAACATGTACTCAGAATTGTAGACAACCGATTATTCAATCAATCAATCAATCAATCAATCAATCAATCAATCAATCAATCAATCAAGTGTCGTCACCACAATCAATCAATCAATCAATCAATCAATCAATCAATCAATCAGTCAAGTGTCGTTTGCACAATGAAGGTTGGCTTCAATGGATCTCCACAACTGTCTCTCGCCCTGACGGTACATTCTGTCAAACTATGTTCGTCCGTTTCTTAATGTTATCTTCCCATTTGTAACTGGTTATTAAGACAAATAAAATGGAGGAATATGAAATATTCTGGACGTGTGAACAGACATTCATGTCAGGAAAAGGTACGGGGTGGATTCAAATGAAAACCTCAAATATTTACACACAATGTGTGTGTGTGTGTGTGTGTGTGTGTGTGTGTGTGTGTGTGTGTGTCTGCGTGTGTGTGCGTGTGTGTGTGAATATATTCTGAAAAAAGTAAGGAAACGTATCATTTTTCGATGTAATTACCACTGCGTTGAATGAAAGTCCTCCAGCGCAGATAAAGTGCTTGGATTCCTATAGAAAAATATTCTCTTGGTCGCTGTGTGTAACCACTCATGCACCACCTGCTGTACCTCTTCATCGGACCGAAACGTTTTGAAACTTCCTACCCCACTCATTCACTAGTTAGACTGACAGGCATGTACCACCATACTGGACCTTAATTCGCCGATGAATGTCTATATGTTTCACCATTTTATTGACCCCAAAATTGAAAACAGAACGCACCTCTTCGTTGGTGCATGTCAAAAGTGAGACGGTCATCTTTAAACTGCCTTACGACGTCACCGTATTCGTATGCACCGTGGTGTCACTTGCTAAACACTCTTGGCATCCTTAACAGCAATATTGACAACTTACAAGACAATGGCAGAATAATTTTTATCACACTTTTAAGGTTTTCATGTGAAGCTCCCTCGTAGATAATGGAGTAGTTCGTCAGGAAATGGGAAAAGAGAAAGATCAAAACGTCGAAGGATTCTGTGTGTGGTACATAATCCAGACACCATCAAAAGCGATGCACCTGGCTTATAATGGCGAGAAATCCAGTGTAACCAGTCTAACAAGAGTTACAATTGACATCTTCTAAAGGCGTTCCATCCAACCACACAACAACCATACGGTATGATCTTCGACTGTTCCGTCAAGTTCGTGCGCTGTTTTGGGAGACTCCTTGTGTAATCTTTTTTTTTTTCTCGCATATCCTTTACAGGACATCGCTGTCAACAGCAGCATCTTTCAGCTGTTTGTTGATTTCTTGGCAAGATTACGCTCAGTAGTTTGCCATTGCTTTCTGAGCGGCCGGCTCAGTTATCCCGCAAGTCACCAGCGGGGGTCGAACCACCTCCAGCTCTCGCCCGCTACGAGACTCTGCGTGATAAACGGGATTACGGAGAAAGTGTTGTAACCCCTCGGCCAGAGAGACCGGCTTTTGTAATCTATGGGATGAATTTTGTAAGCTATCGTGTGTGAAACCAGGGCGACCCTCCAAAAACCAAGTCAATCAGCCAGCTGTACTGTTACCTTGCAACAACATGTCGCAACACACGTGGACACGTGTGGCAAGTGCAAGACCTGTTATCTCCGCTCTGAAACCCAGGCTGGACTTGTTAGCGACCAAATCAAAGCCGGCAGCTTGAATGCCAGGTCAATGCAATTGATGAATCGCCCGAAGTCACAGTTAGTAGGCTAGTACGGTCGTCAGATCGTGAGTTTCGCAGCAGATATGTAATCTGTTTGTACACACAGTAAGGCTTAAAGGTGATAGCCGATTGATAGGTCGCAACAACGACATTGAAACGGCTGCGGCGGTACTCCTAGTTAGGACAGCAGATCAAAGAGAACAGAGAATAGGTGTGTGGTGGAAAGCGTGGGTGGTCACTTCTCAAAGTGTTGGGGACATACGTGAGGCCATCGCCGGAATGAAACTGGTACATGGGTATTATCATGAATGAAACTGGTACATGGGTATTATCATAAATGAAACTGGTACATGGGTATTATCATAAATGAAACTGGTACATGGGTATTATCATGCAGAGCCAGACAGAGGGGCATTACCAGTTTAACTGCCTTGGTGGCGAAGGGGCTACAAAAGCAATTCGCGATACCGCATGCCGCGTTCGAAATTATGTGCGGGCGATTTAGCAGCAGACCTTCTTGAGCTGGTTTTAATACAAAGCAGTGACGAACTATAGAACGCGAAATTGCCAAGAAATTACTTTTTTTTTTCATATCCTTCTTACAGGACATCAGCATTCTGTTGTTGATGTTGACGTCTTGGCAAATTTACGTTCAGTAGTTTTCCATTGCTTTCTGAACGACCGCCTCCCATACCCACTCGTTAAAACCCACCGCAACGTGGTCTGCTGCCAAATCGGTCGCAGCTGTGTTTCAAACTCGGGTAAGTGGGCTTACGAATTGCGTCAGTAGGCCTTAGCCACGGAGGACGGCAAGAAAAGACTAGCAGCCAAAAGAAATGCTTTGTTTCACTGCGACGTCCTGTAAGGGGTATGCAACTAACATTCGACCAGTTTCTTCCTCGTCATAGTTTATTCCCACACAATCCTGAACATTCTCTAGAATAAGGGGAACTGCAGTTAAGCTTCAAAATGTAATGAATGAATCACCAAAAAAAACGAGAAGTAGATTGTGAGCCTTACTGAAACACGATTAGTTAGTTAGTCTTTCCTCTTGAGCCCAAAAAGGCGCATAGGGCAGAAGTCATAGCTCTCCATGTCTGGCGGTTCGCTGCCACCTGTTGTAGATCTTGGATGTTTGGCCGTTGAATTAGCCCTCTCTGGTGATGATTCTACGCAGGGTCACTCTTGGACGTCCAATTTGTTTCTTGCAATCGTGTTTCAGTTAGGTTCACAATCTACTTCTCATTTTTTGGTGAGTCATTCATTGAACATTCTCTAACACCATTTGATGATGCGGGTTTGACCCCAGGACCGTCACATCTGGGAAACATCAATCCTGTCTCCGCGAGGGATTGAACCTGGACTACTGTATGAGCAGATCTTCAGAGCTAAGGCTTAGGCTTGCAAAGCATTTATAACCAACCAATCGTTCACTCATGTCCACACCAGGCTGGTCAAATAAAACCATATGCCGGTCTTGCTGTATTTCTGTCTGTATTTCTGTCTGTATATCCTGTCTCTTATACACATCTATCTGTCTGTCTTTCTGTCTGTCTGTCTTTCTTTCTTTCTTTCTTTGTTTCTTTCTTTCTTTAATTTTTCGAATATAGAGAAAGTAAGAGGTTGCAGTTGTGTACATTTGATACACTAACCACACAAATCATTTGCCACAGCCACCCCAAGAAGGCATTGTCAGCGTGCTCAATGCCTGCATTCATATCACAGCAAGCCAGGATGTTGGCTCAACCACACGAGTGCCTCGAACCAAGCCTCCATGACTACCCAAATCCACTCGTGGTTCAATTTCTTCCCCGCGTTTTGTTTGACGTCTAATCACACGGCCATTAAATCAACCAGCGCCCCAGAGATACCAGGCCAGCAGCAGCAGCCACGTCCTGGCCTGGGCCAAGTGTGTCCGCGATAGCAGATTTGCCTCTAATCTTCTATTCAATTCGGTGGGTTTAATATGAGACGGGCTGTGTAGGAACACGGGACCTTCCTGAGTTTGATACCCAAACCAGGCATGTCTGCGACTTTCATTTGCCAGGCGGGTATCCGTTTATAAAGTTCTCCTAACCCATCTCCCCCGGTCTGTCGATCCTAAACTCTCTGGACTTTAGCTCTTAAATCACCTTGGATTTTAATTGCTAAAAGGATCTGTCCGTGACCGGCAGAAATGGTTTCTAAATTAGCAGGTCTGCTCGGAAAAATAAATCGGAGATTCTAAGACCTGTTCGCTGGGGGGCGTGGCTTGACCGATGTTTGGCGTTCAATTTGAGAATTAGGCCATTGCGCTACAAGGGAATATCTTCTAGTCTTAGGGATCGTTTACAGGAACCAGGGTGGCTTTCATTCAGTTTCTCAGGGGGCAAGGTAGGATCAGATCCGCCTCTTTTTGTGATATCCGCTAGATAGAGGTGAATGGGCAATATTTTCAAGGCATGCTAAAAGGAGATTCACCATCTCATTTTTATGGACTTGTCCAATTCGATACCAGATATGGCCTTGACACGATACTAGATATGACCTTGATACGATACCAGATATGAATTCTTCTTTTCAATGTCTGTGTGCAACCATCCTTCCTGGTCAAGTTTGCCCTAACTTGAGCTGTCATGTTGACGTACGGGTCTTCCTAGTTTTGTCTGAAGACATAACTCAGTGACTGTTGTAGACGATGTATGACCGGACGCTACCAACATCTGTTGGGAGTAGGCCTCGGACACGCGGCTATTTCCGGTCAGTTCTTTTTAACACCGTTGATAGATTTAGGGGCTTAAAAGATGGCGTGTTGTCTGGTCAGTGTGTGTGGCCACTCGTGTCCAGCTGTAGGTAGGCTTGACTGCAGGCTAAATTACCTTCACATATCTTTTACTGTTAACTTACCGGCTTGACTTCGGGCTAATGTACCTTCACGTATCTTTTACTGTTAACTTACAGACTTGACTTCGGGCTAAATTACCTTCACCTATCTTTTACTGTTAACTTACAGACTTGACTTCGGGCTAAATTACCTTCACCTATCTTTTACTGTTAACTTACAGGTTTGACTTTGGGCTAATGTACCTTCACGTTATTTTACTGTTAAATTATAGGCTTGATTTCAGGCTGATGTGTCTTCACGTATCTTTTACTGTTAACTTACGGACGACTTGCTAGTGTACTTCATATATCTTTTACTGTGAACTTACGGACTTGACTTGCTAATGTATATTCACGTATCTTTTACTGCTAACTTACAGGTTTGACTTGGGGCTAATGTACCTTCACGTATATTTTACTGTTAAATTATAGGCTTGATTTCAGGCTGATGTGCCTTCATGTATCTTTTACTGTTAACTTACGGATTTTACTTGCTAATGTATCTTCACGTATCTTTTACTGTTGACTTGCAGGCTTGAATTTAGGCTGGCGTACTTTCACGTATATTTTACTGTTAACTTACATATAATTAACATAAATATATTCTTCATCGTAATTTTCTTCTTTGGGAGTGCCAGAGAGAGAGAGAGAGAGAGAGAGAGAGAGAGAGAGAGAGAGAGAGAGAGAGAGAGAGAGAGAGAGAGGGAGAGAAAGAGTGAGAGAAAGAGATTAGAACTCTTAATGGATTGTCTACCCGGGCCGTCCACAATTTCGCCAAAACATCTTCAATTTCCGCCCACATTGGTTCATTCTAACATCTCTTAACGTGTTCATAGCCCGGCATTGGTTGTGCTGTCTACCCTTCAAGACAGACAGACACACACACACACACACACACACACACACACACATATATATATATATATATATATATATATATATATATATATATATATATATATATATAATCATCAACGTCATCCAGTGTCTTGCCGGCTGATTGAGCGATCCTGCTTCTACACAAATTACGATCTCCGACATCATAGATCAATTCGTGTGTTGACTCCCTTCCGTGCCATGACACAAGACAGCCTAGAATCTTCTCACACTGTCTTCCTCTGTCTCCCTTTCTGCAAGACTTTCCGGTTGTCACAACATGTTTGTTTGTTTTTGTCTTCTCATAAAGTTAAGTTAGCATATCCTTTACAGGACGTAGCTTTCAACACCAGCATTTCTTTGGCTGTTCGTGATTCCTCGGCAAGTTTACGTTCAGTAGTTTGCCATTGCTTTCTGAACGTGGTCTCTCGTTACGTGGCCAAAAAAACAAAAAAAAACGATGACAGCCTCTTTTTACTAATTGTGATAAGTTGTCTTTGCGATTCAGCTTTCCTTAAAACGTCCTGATTGCTCATTTGCTCATGTGCTCATTTTGGCTGTCCAATTAATTATCAACATTCATCTATATAGCCTCCAAGGATTCCATTGATTTTCCTTCGCCTATTTACTAATTCTCCAGGATTCGAATGTTAAAACTGGTTCTATGTAACATATACACCATGCAGGGCGATGCGCTACCTTCTTGATTTTCCCATAATGTGGGACAGAATACAAATTTGCCGAGCTGATTGGTTTGACATCAAGCAAGGAGTCCGTCATGTCACCCTATTTGTTTAACCTATACGCCGAAAATATAATGAGAAATGTCAGAGATGATATAACCAGGGAGAAATATGATGCCCTAAATATCGGTGGTCATGAAATACCACAGATTCGATATGCTGATGATATTACTATCCACATCACAGAATAGTATAGAAATCTTAATAACCTCAACCCACAGAAATAGTGAAAACCACAACTTATATCTTCGTATAGCAAAAACAAAGATAATTCATACAGATAAAACTACTATGGAAAAATAAATATATGTTAATGAGGAAAGATTGGAGGTGGTGGAAAATTTCGAATATCTTGGGTCATTGATTCCAACAATTGTGATACAATGAAAGAAATTAAACGACGACTATCAATTGCTCTTCAAAGACTAAAACAACTGAATAAATTATGGAGTGGGCAGACAGAACAACACAAATTAGATTTTTAAGAGCCTGCATCTTTCCCATTGCAACATACGCCTGTGAGACCTGGACACTTACTAAACAAGCTGAACAGCGCATAGATGTCTTTGAATATAAATGTTATATAGACGAGTTCTAAGAATATCTTGGGTAAAGAAAAGAACAAATGCATCCATACTTCAAGAGTTGAATATTGAAGAGAGTTGGCTATTAAAGACGATAAAACAATGCAAATTGATATATTTCTGGTCACTTAAAACGTCATGAAAGTTTGGAGAGAACAATAATGGAGGGGTATATGCCTGGGAAGAGAGGAAGAGGAAGGCCACAGAGAAGATGGGTGTAGGATGTGGCGGATGATCTCCAGATGGGTGTATCAGACGCTGGACATCTTGCTTATGATCGAGAGGTTTTCCGGAAGGTTGTTATGGGAGCGAAGTTCTCAAAAGGACATGCTACTGAATGAATGAATGAATGAATGAATGAATGAATGAATGAATGAATGAATGAATGAATGAATGAATGAATGAACTTGCTTACCTCAGAGTCAACGCTAACACACACCATCATCTGCATAGAGGGATTCTTCTTCTTTGCGTTCATCCGGAGTGATTTTTTCAGATGTGATTGCGGTGTGTCTGGTTAGGCACCCTCGGGTCGAAACCCTCAGGCCAACACATCCGACTTTTAGCGTGCATTTTTGACCAGGTTAGCAATCCTGGGAGACTCTCACTTTCGTGGTACCGTCCAAATCTCAGCTGGTCTAGTTGGAACAGTCGAAGACTACACGGTCATCCCTCAAGTGAAGGCAGGGACAGTCCATAGCATTTTCCGCCATCCTGGGTGGCTTCCATAATTGCAGAGCCGGCACATAACGCTCTGGTGCTGGGTTTACCGAGGGAATCGTCACGTCCTGCTCATGGCTGTTTTAATTCCTCACTTCAATATATTGGGCGTTTCGCTCGCCCTGGGCCGTTCCTGCACAAACCAGTCAGCTCTGCGGTTGGTTTCCACTAAGCGAGTTTTCGGACATGTGCTTGTCCCTGTACCCATCAGAGCTGTTCCAGGCACGGCGGACATTCGGAAAACTACCTAGTCAGAGCTGTTCCGAACAAGAGCGGCATTCGGAAACTAGGTAGTCAGAGCTGTTCCTAGCACGAGAGACATTCGGACGAGACATTTCACTCGGACGTAAATGCGTAGTGTCAATTTTTAGTTTGCCACCCGTAGGACGACACTTCCGACTTCTGGCGGGCATTTTTTTAATGAGGTTAACCTTCCTCTGATTTCGAGGCACGTTGGACTGTTGTGATGTCTCCCACATCTCAGCTGGTCAAGATAGAACGACCAACGACATCGCGGTCGGCCCTCAAGGGAAGGCAGGGGCAGACAATGGGCAGTCCCTCGCTATCCAAGGAGGCTTCCATAATTGCAGAGCCGGCACATATTGCTCCGAGACTGGGCTCACCCGAGGAGTTGCCACGTCCTGCTCATGGCTGCTTTAGTTCCTCACTTCCATGTATTGGGCATCTCGCTTGCCACTGGTCGCTCAAGTGAGCTCCAGGGGCGGTCAGACTGCGGGCGACATCCACTCGGTAAGCTTTTGCTTTTGGACCACGCAATAGGTTCGCTCGCCGTGCGTTCCATTTCGCGTTATTGAGACGTTTCTCCACTTTTATCTACACTCTCCATGAGTATACAGACAGTTTTCGTAACCATTTCCTTCGACTGGGGCATTTTACTGACTTTTTGTACTCGCTCACGAGGTAGGCTACATGTGCTGCCGGCTCAGCACCTTACCTTCGTGCAGCAGTCAGTGAGAAACGGCCAGGCCATCTCTTCCGGGAATCCAATATCCCTCAGCTGAGAGCCTTCTAACAAGTGTCAGAACTGGGCATGTAGCTTGCTCAGTATCTCGATTCCAATTTTTCGGTAGGTGGATATCGGCCCGACTCTCAGATCCGAGGGTCTGTGGCTTAGAGGCGTTCAGCCTAAACCCTCGACAGAGAGCCTTAGAGTATTGTCCGAAACAAGAACTGCCTTCATGCGCCTGATTTAAACTTTTGACTGCTATCCTCAGTCTCTTAGTCTGGTCCCTATCCCATACGCTGTCCGATATGTAGTTTTCACCCATCGGCAAGCACATGGGGTCAACGGGACACTCAAGCTCCTCCACCACGGCAAGGTGGAGACACATCGGGGGAGGCATAGAGGGATTAAGAAGGTAAAGGGCAACACGTTAAAAAGAGGAAAATCGTGGATGGGTCAAGCCGAAGACATTCTTCAGCAGGTGTGTTCACTTGAGGACTTAGAACCTGGCGAAGAGTGGGTACAAGTGTCTACAGAGCTCTATACGTCCTTTTCAGTTTGCATCAACTAGACAAGAAATGCAGACAAGAAAATCCAGCTGTTGTAGAGGCGGAAGTACAGGCTCTGATATTCGAGAATTCTTTAGAGGGTGATGCTGACATTTACACAGATGGGTCGGTCGTTCGACGAGTGAGAAGTTCATGGGCCTTTATGGCTCATGTCGGAGGGAAAATTGTTGAGGAAGAGTCTGGTGCTTTTGCTTTGACCACAAGTAGCCTGACTATGGAAGTCATGGCAGTAAGTAAAGCAACATTATGGCTCGAGACATAAACATTCACTCCGGCATGTGTCCTTAGTGACTCAATGATTATGTCCAGAAAGCTAGAGATTGGATGGGTCCGATGAAGTGGTTGCTATCTCTGGAGCTGTCTCGGCTGGCAAATGTTAGTGTCATTTTCGTGCCAGGGCATGCGGGTGTACAAGGAAATGAGCGGGCTGACAGGCTTGCAGGTAGGGCTACGGTGGAAGACAGACGAGCCATGGACCAGGCAGACATTCTGAATGCTCTAAGAGAAGTAAGTCATTTACGAGAAACAAGTGATGTCTGCGAATCTACAACCATGGTCAGGCTGCGAAAACAGCAAATTAAAATAGGTGTGGCCAAACAAGAGCACTACTCGTGAACCGAGCGACGCAGCCAGGAATCGAACCCACAACCTTCGGAGGGCGAGGCAGACGGCCAAGCCACATGGCCACGAGACTGCCGGGCCAATAAGAATGATTCACAACAGCTAAAGTTAACGATGCATCAATAACATTAGATATGCAGATGATACAGTCTTGATTGCAGACAATGAACAGGACCTGCAAAATTTAGTAGATGCGGTTGTTGCACACAGTGAGCAACTGGGGTTAGAATTAAATTGTAAAAAGACACAGATTATGGTCGTCACTAGGAAGAACGAAATACCACAATGTAATATACAAGTAAATGGGAATATTCTTCAACAAGTGAATATGTACAATTATCTCGGAGCAGTAATAACATCTGATGGGAGATGCCTAGAAGAGATTAGAACAAGAATCGCCATGGCAAAAGTAGCCTTTAGCAAGATGAAAAACATACTGACCAATAAAAAGATGTCAATTGAAACGAGAAAAAGAGTGTTGAGATGCTACATAGAACCTGTACTTTTATATGGATGTGAAGTGTGGACAATGATCAGTCAGGCTGAAAAACATCTGATGGCTGTAGAAATGTGGTTTCTGAGGAAAATGCAAAGAATACCATGGGCAGACAGAAAGACCAAAAACAAGTTCTTAAAGAAACAAATGAAGATCGTAAACTGATTAGAGACATTAGACATAGACAGTCAAAATTTTTTGGGCATGTTATGAGAAGAAATGATTTGGAGAACTTGGTAACAACTGGTAAGATCGAGGGGAACAGACCAAGGGGAAGACCGATAAGTAAATACCTGGATGGCTTGGCCTTGTGGCATGGTCGAGACAGAAACACGGAGCTGATCCACGACTCTGGTGATCGAGTGAGATGGCAGAACATGACCGCCCACGCTTACCGGCATGGCACATGATGGATGGATGGAAAGTTAACTTGAGTTTGTTGACATCTCTATCGCGCTTTAACTTCCTGTGCGTTAATGGCAGGGTTGTGGATGCATTACATACACCAGGCGGCTGGACTTCTCCGTTGACTTCTAGATAAGAAAGCTTATGGTTAACTATTAAACGTACAAAATAAAGTTAGTTGCATATCCTTTACAGAACGTTGCAGTCAACACCAGCATTTATTGCTGTTGTGATCTCTTGGCAAGTTTACGCTCAGTAGTTTGCCATTACATTCTGAATGACCGGCACCCATACCATTTTGTAAAAAAAGGCAACTCGGTCTGATGCCAAATCGCGCGCAGTTGTGTTTCGAACGCGGGTAAACGGGATAACGAACCGCGTCCTTAACACCTTCGCCACGGGGCCATAATTGACTCTACAATTGCATACAAATCATGCTAGGGTTGACGGCACGACTGTGATACATTAGCTTGTTATAAATATAGAGAGGGAGAGAGGGGGGGGGACTATTGAACTATTGAACTATATTTAAAAAGGGTTACAAATTGGGCACGTAGTCCCGTCTTACATTCGAGAGGGAGAGGGGAGGGAGAGAGGGAGGAAGAGACAGGGAGAGTGAGAGAGATAGGGATAGAGATGGAGAGAGAAGAAAGTGAGAGACAACGAGAGGGTGAGAGAGATGGGAAAGAGAGTGATAGAGATTGAGGAGAGGGAGACACACACAGAAAAGGAGGTGAGAGAGACAGAGACAGAACGAGTGAGAGAGAGAGAGAGGAGAGAGATTGGAGAGAAGGATGAGAGAGACAGAGACAGGGTGAGAGAGGGGGAGAGAAAGTGAAAGAGAGCGAGACGAAGAGAGCATGAGAGGAAGAGAGAGACAGAGAGAGGGAGAGAGGGAGAGAGAGGGGAAGGGAGAGAGTGGAAGAGAGAGCGTGAAAGAGAGGGGCAGATGGAGAGACCGGACTAATGAGAGCGTAGAAAAGAAGGAGAGAGGGAGAGAGACAGAGACTAGGAGAGAGGATGTGACAGAGACAGAGAAGGAGAGAGACAAAGAGAGAGTGAGTGGGGATAGGTGGACAGAAACAAAAAGAGAGACGGAGGGAATGGGGAGCGAGAGCAAAATAGAGCAATACAGAGGGAGAGAGGGAGAAGGAGAGAGGAAGAGAGAGGGTGCCGTGGAGGATTAGCCTGACGACCCGATCGTCATGTATTCTAATCAGCATGGAGGATGGTTAAAATGACCCGAGTTCCCCAGTTGACCCAGACTAAAATGAGTTCTGGGAAATATTTCGGAAAGTGAAAGCGACCTGGGTGATATTCACTGCATCACTAATGAAGAACAGATTTGTCTGTACAAATTTGCGTCTAGCATCATACACCTAACAGTTTGGCCTTGGGGTGTACAAAGGGTCCTGTAATTGACTTACTTACAGTTGTCAGTATTGTGCCACGATAGCAGTATCCCACAAGCCAGCCTGCCGACACGGAGGTTATCTGTTTGAATCGCCATCAAGGCGGATAGTTTTAAAATTCATATGGACCCATTTATAGTAAACATATTCTAACTAATGCAAATCTATTCGCATAGATTATGGATTATTCAAAGGCATTTGACTGTGTACAACACCAGAAACCTTGGGGAAATCATGAGGAAAATGGACTTTCCAACACATGTAGTACAACTCATAAACATGCCCAACAAGTGATATTGCTGCACACTCAGGATGTGACTCAGGAATCTAGGATGTGACCAGGCAGTGATTCTGCTCTATACAAAGGGACTGGCTGGGGTTAGACCTGGGTTTGTCATATTTCCTCTATAGACTTGAGGCATTTCATTGTTACATTGATGAAAAAGAAGCAACTGGTCCGCGAAGCTGTTCGTTCTCTTACTGCACTTTGTGACTACACTGAGCCATGGTAGTTAATCAGTCAGTCAAACTATCAGTTAGTTAGCTACCTAGATAGTTAGTTAGCTAACTAGTTAGTTTGTTAGTTAGTTAATTAGTTACTTACTTAGTCAGTTAGTTACTTAGTTAATTAATTCGTTAGTTAGTTAGCTAGTTAGTTAGTTAGTTAGCTAGTTAGTTAGTTAGTTAGCTAGCTAGCTAGCTAGCTAGCTAATTAGTTCGTTAGTTAGTTAGTTAGTTAGTTAGTTAGTCAGTCAGTCAGTCAGTCAATCAGTTAGTTAGTTAATTAGTTAGTTAGTTAGTTAGTTAGTTAATTACTTAGTTAGTTAGTTAGTTACTTAGCTTGTTAATTAGTTAGTTAGCTAGTTAGTTAGCTAGCTAGTTAGCTAATTAGTTAGTTAGTTAGTTAGTTAGGTAGCTAGTTAGTTAGTAACTTAGTTAGTTAATTAGTCAGTCAGTCAGTCAGTCAGTTAGTTAGTCAGTTAGTTAGTTAGTTAGTTAGTTAGGTAGTTAGAGTAGTTAGTTAGTTAGTTAGTAAGTAATTTAGTTAGTTAGTTAGTTAGTTAGTCAGTCAGTCAGTCAATCAGTTAGTTAGTTAATTAGTTAGTTAGTTAATTAGTTAGTTAGTTAGTTAGCTTGTTAATTAGTTAGTTAGCTAGTTAGTTAGCTAGCTAGTTAGCTAATTAGTTATTTAGTTAGTTAGTTAGGTAGCTAGTTAGTTAGTAACTTAGTTAGTTAGTTAGTCAGTCAATCAGTCAGTCAGTCAGTTAGTTAGTCAGTTAGTCAGTTAACTAGTTAGTTAGTTAGTTAGTCAGTTAGTTAGTTAGTTAGTTAGTTAGTCAGTCAGTCAGTCAGTCAGTCAGTTAGTTAGTTAGTTAGTTAGTTAGTCAGTCAGTCAGTCAGTTAGTTAGTTAGTTAGTTAGTTAGTTAGTTAGTTAGTCAGTCAGTCAGTAATTTAGTCAGTCAGTCAGTCAGTCAGTCAGTCAGTTAGTTAGTTAGTTAGTTAGTTAGTCAGTCAGTCAGTTAGTTAGTTAGTTAGTTAGTTAGTTAGTTAGTTAGTCAGTCAGTTAGTTAGTTAGTTAGTCAGTCAGTTAGTTAGTTAGTTAGTTAGTTAGTCAGTCAGTCAGTTAGTTAGTTAGTTAGTTAGTCAGTCAGTTAGTTAGTTAGTTAGTTAGTTAGTTAGTCAGTCAGTTAGTTAGTCAGTCAGTTAGTTAGTTAGTCAGTTAGTTAGTTAGTTAGTTAGTTAGTTAGTCAGTTAGTTAGTTAGTTAGTTAGTTAGTCAGTTAGTTAGTTAGTAAGTTAGTTAGTTAGTTATTCAGTCAGTTAGTTAGTTAGTTAGTTAGTTAGTTAGTCAGTCAGTTTGTTAGTTAGTTAGTTAGTTAGTCAGTCAGTTAGTTAGTCAGTCAGTTAGTTAGTTAGTTAGTTAGTCAGTCAGTTAGTTAGTCAGTTAGTTAGTCAGTCAGTTAGTTAGTTAGTCAGTCAGTTAGTTAGTCAGTCAGTTAGTTAGTTAGTCAGTCAGTTAGTTAGTCAGTCAGTTAGTTAGTCAGTCAGTTAGTCAGTCAGTTAGTTAGTCAGTCAGTTAGTTAGTTAGTCAGTCAGTTAGTCAGTTAGTTAGTTAGTTAGTTAGTTAGTCTAGTTAGTTAGTTAGTTAGTAGTTAGTTAGTTAGTTAGTCAGTCAGTTAGTTAGTTAGTTAGTTAGTTCAGTTAGTTAGTTAGTTAGTTAGTTAGTTAGTTAGTTAGTTAGTTAGTTAGTTAGTTAGTTAGTTAGTTAGTCAGTTCAGTCAGTTAGTTAGTAGTTAGTTAGTTAGTTAGTTAGTTAGTTAGTCTAGTCTAGTTAGTTAGTTAGTTAGTTAGTTAGTTAGTTAGTTAGTTCGTTAGTTAGTTAGTTCAGTCAGTTAGTTAGTTAGTTAGTTAGTCAGTTAGTTAGTTAGTTAGTTAGTTAGTTAGTTAGTTAGTTAGTTAGTTAGTTAGTTAGTTAGTTAGTCAGTTAGTTAGTAGTAGTCAGTTAGTTAGTTAGTTAGTTAGTTAGTTAGTTAGTTAGTAGTTAGTTAGTCAGTTAGTTAGTTAGTTAGTTAGTTAGTTAGTTAGTTAGTTAGTAGTTAGTTAGTAGTTAGTTAGTTAGTTAGTAGGTTAGTTAGTCAGTCAGTTAGTTAGTTAGTTAGTTAGTTAGTTAGTTAGTTAGTTAGTTAGTTAGTTAGTTAGTTAGGTAGTTAGTTAGTTAGTAGTTAGTTAGTCTAGTTAGTTAGTTAGTTAGTTAGTTAGTTAGTTATGTTAGTTAGTTAGTTAGTTAGTTAGTCAGTAGTTAGTCAGTAGTTAGTAGTTAGTTAGTTAGTTAGTTAGTCTAGTAGTAGTTAGTTACTTAGTTAGTTAGTTAGTTAGTTAGTTAGTAGTTAGTTAGTTAGTAGTAGTTAGTAGTTAGTCTAGTAGTTAGTAGTTAGTTAGTTATTTAGTTAGTATTAGTTAGTTAGTTAGTTAGTTAGTTAGTTAGTTAGTTAGTAGTTAGTTAGGTTAGTTAGTCAGTTAGGTTAAGTTAGTTAGTTAGTTAGTTAGTCAGTTAGTAGTTAGTTAGTTACTTAGTTAGTTAGTCAGTCAGTCAGTTAGTTAGTTAGTCAGTCTAGTTAGTTACTTAGTTAGTTAGTCAGTCAGTTAGTTAGTTAGTTAGTCAGTCAGTTAGTTAGTTAGTTAGTCAGTTAGTTAGTCAGTTAGTTAGTTAGTCAGTTAGTTAGTTAGTTAGTTAGTCAGTCAGTTAGTTAGTTAGTTAGTTAGTCAGTTAGTTAGTTAGTTAGTCTAGTTAGTTAGTTAGTTAGTCAGTTAGTTAGTTAGTCAGTTAGTTAGTTAGTTAGTCAGTCAGTTAGTCAGTCAGTTAGTTAGCTTAGTTAGTCAGTCAGTTAGTTAGTCAGTTAGTTAGTCAGTCAGTTAGTTAGTAGTTAGTCAGTTCAGTTAGTTAGTTAGTTAGTAGTCATCAGTTAGTTAGTCAGTTAGTTAGTCAGTCAGTTAGTTAGTTAGTTAGTCAGTCAGTTAGTTAGTTAGTTAGTTAGTTAGTTAGTTCAGTTAGTTAGTTAGTTAGTTAGTTAGTTAGTAGTTAGTTAGTTAGTTCGTCTAGTTAGTTAGTTAGTCAATCAGTTAGTTAGAGTTAGTTAGTCAGTCAAGTTAGTTAGTTAGTCATCAGTTAATTAGTTAGTTAGTTCAGTCAGTTAGTTAGTTAGTTATCGGTCAGTGTAGTTAGTTAGTTAGTCAAGTCAGTAGTAGTTAGTTAGTTAGTCAGTCAGTCTAGTCAGTTAGTTTAGTGTAGTTATTTTAGTTAGTCAGTCAATCAGTTAGTTAGTTAGTTAGTAGCAGTCAATCGTTAGTTAGTGTTAGTTTAGTCCGTCAGTAATCAGTTAGTAGTTAGTTAGTTAGTCCGGTCAGTCACTCAGTTTAGTTTAGTCAGTCAGTTAGTTAGTCAATCGGTTAGTCGTGAGTTAGTTAGTTAGTTTAGGTTAGTCAGTCCAGTCCGTAGTTAGTTAGTTAGTTTAGTTAGTCAGTCAGTCAGTTAGTTATTAGTTAGTTAGTTTAGTCATCAGTCAGTCAGTTAGTTAGTTTCAGTTAGTTAGTTTAGTTAGTCAGTCAGTCAGTCAGTTAGTTAGTTAGTTAGTTAGTTAGTCAGTTAGTTAGTTAGTTAGTTAGTTAGTTAGTTAGTTAGTCAGTCAGTTAGTAATTTAGTCAGTCAGTCAGTTAGTTAGTTAGTTAGTCAGTTAGTTAGTTAGTTAGTTAGTTAGTTAATCAGTCAGTCAGTCAGTTAGTTAGTTAGTTAGTTAGTTACTTAGTTAGTTAGTTAGTCAGTCAGTTAGTTAGTTAGTTAGTCAGTCAGTTAATTAGTTAGTTAGTTAGTTAGTTAGTTAGTTAGTCAGTCAGTCAGTCAGTTAGTTAGTTAGTCAGTCAGTTAGTTAGTTAGTCAGTCAGTCAGTTAGTTAGTTAATTAGTTAGTCAGTCAGTTAGTTAGTTAGTTAGTTAGTTAGTTAGTTAGTCAGTCAGTCAGTCAGTTAGTTTGTTAGTTAGTTAATTAGTTACTTACTTAGTCAGTTAGTTACTTAGTTAATTAATTCGTTAGTTAGTTAGCTAGTTAGTTAGTTAGTTAGCTAGTTAGTTAGTTAGTTAGCTAGTAGCTAGCTAGCTAGCTAATTAGTTCGTTAGTTAGTTAGTTAGTTAGTTAGTTAGTCAGTCAGTCAGTCAGTCAATCAGTTAGTTAGTTAATTAGTTAGTTAGTAGTTAGTTAGTTAATTACTTAGTTAGTTAGTTAGTTACTTAGCTTGTTAATTAGTTAGTTAGCTAGTTAGTTAGCTAGCTAGTTAGCTAATTAGTTAGTAGTTAGTTAGTAGGTAGCTAGTTAGTTAGTAACTTAGTTAGTTAATTAGTCAGTCAGTCAGTCAGTCAGTTAGTTAGTCAGTTAGTTAGTTAGTTAGTTAGTTAGGTAGTTAGAGTAGTTAGTTAGTTAGTTAGTAAGTAATTTAGTTAGTTAGTTAGTTAGTTAGTCAGTCAGTCAGTCAATCAGTTAGTTAGTTAATTAGTTAGTTAGTTAATTAGTTAGTTAGTTAGTTAGCTTGTTAATTAGTTAGTTAGCTAGTTAGTTAGCTAGCTAGTTAGCTAATTAGTTATTTAGTTAGTTAGTTAGGTAGCTAGTTAGTTAGTAACTTAGTTAGTTAGTTAGTCAGTCAATCAGTCAGTCAGTCAGTTAGTTAGTCAGTTAGTCAGTTAACTAGTTAGTTAGTTAGTAGTCAGTTAGTTAGTTAGTTAGTTAGTTAGTCAGTCAGTCAGTCAGTCAGTCGAGGTTAGTTAGTTAGTTAGTTAGTTAGTCAGTCAGTCAGTCAGTTAGTTAGTTAGTTAGTTAGTTAGTTAGTTAGTTAGTCAGTCAGTCAGTAATTTAGTCAGTCAGTCAGTCAGTCAGTCAGTCAGTTAGTTAGTTAGTTAGTTAGTCAGTCAGTCAGTTAGTTAGTTAGTTAGTTAGTTAGTTAGTTAGTCAGTCAGTTAGTTAGTTAGTTAGTCAGTCAGTTAGTTAGTTAGTTAGTTAGTTAGCAGTCAGTCAGTTAGTAGTTAGTAGTAGTCAGTCAGTTAGTTAGTTAGTTAGTTAGTTAGTTAGTCAGTCAGTTAGTTAGTCAGTCAGTTAGTTAGTTAGTCAGTCAGTTAGTTAGTTAGTTAGTTAGTTAGTCAGTTAGTTAGTTAGTTAGTTAGTTAGTCAGTTAGTTAGTTAGTAAGTTAGTTAGTTAGTTATTCAGTCAGTTAGTTAGTTAGTTAGTTAGTTAGTTAGTCAGTCAGTTTGTTAGTTAGTTAGTTAGTTAGTCAGTCAGTTAGTTAGTCAGTCAGTTAGTTAGTTAGTTAGTTAGTCAGTCAGTTAGTTAGTCAGTTAGTTAGTCAGTCAGTTAGTTAGTTAGTCAGTCAGTTAGTTAGTCAGTCAGTTAGTTAGTTAGTCAGTCAGTTAGTTAGTCAGTCAGTTAGTTAGTCAGTCAGTTAGTCAGTCAGTTAGTTAGTCAGTCAGTTAGTTAGTTAGTCAGTCAGTTAGTCAGTTAGTCAGTTAGTTAGTTAGTTAGTCAGTCAGTTAGTTAGTTAGTTAGTCAGTCAGTTAGTTAGTTAGTCAGTCAGTTAGTTAGTTAGTCAGTCAGTCAGTTAGTTAGTTAGTTAGTTAGTTAGTTAGTTAGTTAGTTAGTTAGTTAGTCAGTCAGTCAGTAATTTAGTCAGTCAGTCAGTCAGTTAGTTAGTTAGTTAATTAGTTAGTTAGTTAGTTAGTTAGTCAGTCAGTCAGTTAGTTAGTTAGTTAGTTAGTTAGTTAGTTAGTCAGTTAGTTAGTTAGTCAGTCAGTTAGTTAGTTAGTTAGTTAGTCAGTCAGTTAGTTAGTTAGTTAGTTAGTTAGTCAGTCAGTTAGTTAGTTAGTTAGTTAGTTAGTCAGTCAGTTAGTTAGTTAGTTAGTCAGTCAGTTAGTTAGTTAGTTAGTCAGTCAGTTAGTTAGTTAGTTAGTTAGTCAGTTAGTTAGTTAGTTAGTTAGTTAGTCAGTTAGTTAGTTAGTAAGTTAGTTAGTTAGTTAGTTATTCAGTCAGTTAGTTAGTTAGTTAGTTAGTCAGTTAGTTAGTTAGTCAGTTAGTTAGTTAGTTAGTCAGTCAGTTAATTAGTCAGTCAGTTAGTTAGTTAGTTAGTCAGTTAGTTAGTCAGTTAGTTAGTCAGTCAGTTAGTTAGTCAGTTAGTTAGTCAGTCAGTTAGTTAGTTAGTCAGTCAGTTAGTTAGTTAGTCAGTCAGTTAGTAGTCAGTTAGTTAGTTAGTCAGTCAGTTAGTTAGTTAGTCAGTCAGTTAGTTAGTTAGTCAGTCAGTTAGTTAGTTAGTCAGTCAGTTAGTTAGTCAGTCAGTTAGTTAGTTAGTCAGTCAGTTAGTTAGTTAGTCAGTCAGTCAGTTAGTTAGTCAGTCAGTTAGTTAGTTAGTCAGTCAGTTAGTTAGTTAGTCAGTTAGTTAGTCAGTCAGTTAGTCAGTCAGTTAGTAGTCAGTCAGTTAGTTAGTTAATCAGTTAGTTAGTTAGTCAGTCAGTCAGTTAGTTAGTTAGTCAGTCAGTTAGTTACTTAGTTAGTTAGTCAGTCAGTTAGTTAGTTAGTTAGTCAGTCAGTTAGTTAGTTAGTTAGTCAGTCAGTCAGTCAGTTAGTTAGTTAGTCAGTCAGTTAGTTAGTTAGTTAGTTAGTCAGTCAGTTAGTTAGTTAGTTAGTTAGTCAGTTAGTTAGTTAGTTAGTCAGTTAGTTAGTTAGTTAGTTAGTCAGTTAGTTAGTTAGTCAGTTAGTTAGTTAGTTAGTCAGTCAGTTAGTCAGTCAGTTAGTTAGCTAGTTAGTCAGTCAGTTAGTTAGTCAGTTAGTTAGTCAGTCAGTTAGTTAGTTAGTTAGTCAGTCAGTTAGTTAGTCAGTTAGTTAGTCAATCAGTTAGTTAGTCAGTTAGTTAGTCAGTCAGTTAGTTAGTTAGTTAGTCAGTCAGTTAGTTAGTTAGTTAGTTAGTTAGTTAGTCAGTTAGTTAGTTAGTTAGTTAGTTAGTTAGTTAGTTAGTTAGTTAGTCAGTTAGTTAGTTAGTTAGTTAGTTAGTTAGTTAGTCAGTCAGTTAGTTAGTTAGTCAGTCAGTTAATTAGTTAGTTAGTAGTAGGTTAGTTAGTTAGTTAGTTAGTTAGTTTAGTTAGTAGTTAGTCAGTTAGTTAGTCAGTAGTTAGTTAGTTAGTCAGTTTAGTTAGTTAGTTAGTTTAGTTAGTCAGTCATCAGTTAGTTAGTTAGTTAGTTAGTCAGTAGTCAGTCAGTAGTTAGTTAGTTTAGTTAGTTAGTTAGTCAGTATCAGTAGTTAGTTAGTAGTTATTAGTTAGTTAGTCAGTTAGTTAGTCAGTTAGTTAGTTAGTCATTAGTTAGTTAGTTAGTTAGTTAGTCAGTTAGTCAGTTATTAGTTGTTATAGTTAGTCAGTTAGTTAGTTAGTTAGTTAGTTATCCAGTTAGTCAGTTTAGTTAGTTAGTTAGTCAGTCAGTTAGTAGTTAGTTAGTTATTATTAGTTAGTCAGTATTAGTTAGTTAGTTAGTTAGTTAGTTAGTTAGTTAGTCAGTTAGTTAGTTAGTTAGTTAGTCAATAGTTAGTTAGTTTAGTTAGTCAGTTAGTTAGTTAGTTAGTTAGTTAGTTAATCAGTCAGTCAGTCAGTTAGTTAGTTAGTTAGTTAGTTACTTAGTTAGTTAGTTAGTCAGTCAGTTAGTTAGTTAGTCAGTCAGTTAATTAGTTAGTTAGTTAGTTAGTTAGTTAGTTAGTCAGTCAGTCAGTCAGTTAGTTAGTTAGT
This sequence comes from Cepaea nemoralis, assembly GCA_014155875.1. Classification (NCBI taxonomy): domain Eukaryota; kingdom Metazoa; phylum Mollusca; class Gastropoda; order Stylommatophora; family Helicidae; genus Cepaea; species Cepaea nemoralis. Next base: position 210,540 of record JACEFZ010012910.1, read on the forward strand.
CAGTCAGTTAGTTAGTTAGTCAGTCAGTCAGTTAGTTAGTTAATTAGTTAGTCAGTCAGTTAGTTAGTTAGTTAGTTAGTTAGTTAGTTAGTTAGTCAGTCAGTCAGTCAGTTAGTTAGTTAGTTAGTTAGTTAGTTAGTCAGTCAGTCAGTCAGTTAGTTAGTTAGTCAGTCAGTCAGTTAGTAAGTTAGTTAGTCAGTCAGTCAGTCAGTCAGTTAGTTAGTTAGTTAGTTAGTTAGTTAGTCAGTCAGTTAGTCAGTTAGTCAGTTAGTCAGTCAGTCAGTCAGTCAGTTAGTTAGTTAGTTAGTTAGTTAGTTAGTCAGTCAGTTAATTAGTTAGTTAGTTAGTTAGTTAGTTAGTTAGTCAGTCAGTCAGTTAGTTAGTCAGTCAGTCAGTTAGTTAGTTAGTTAGTTAGTTAGTCAGTTAGTTAGTTAGTTAGTTAGTTAGTTAGTTGGTCATTCAGTCAGTTAGTTAGTTAGTTAGTCAGTTAGTTAGTTAGTTAGTCAGTTAGTTAGTTAGTTAGTTAGTTAGTTAGTTAGTTAGTCAGTCAGTCAGTCAGTCAGTTAGTCAGTCAGTCAGTCAGTTAGTTAGTTAGTTAGTTAGTTAGTTAGTTAGTTAGTTAGTTAGTTAGTTAGTTAGTTATCTGTTTGACTCGGGACAAGTCGCTCAGATTCTCCCCCAACATGTGCATCAGCGTCTGGCGGCTAATAGTTCCGGTTCTATGTTTGCTGTCGAGGTCCCTCATCTTCACGATGCCTGGCCGTGCTAATTTTTACACCCAAAGTCTCCCATTCTAACCAACGTCAAAGTCCTTCGCTCTCGACACCTCTCTAAGGGTGTTAACATCTGCACGATCCACAGGCTGGCCATCTGCAGGGATGAACCATATTATATTTTTCAATGGCGACCATCGTGTGAGATGGCGAATCATCACGGCTCACAAGGAAGTCAGCATGGCTGAATAGATAAGAACGCTTGTTCTTAAACATCCGGTGTGCTCATACCGAGGTAGCGGGTTCAACCCCTACACAGGTACAGTTGGACTAAATTGTTGACTTCTTGTCCTTGACATGGGGATGTAACATACAAGTACCTCTGAAGTCGGAGTGTGTTCGCCTGACGGCGAGGGACACTGGTAACAGGGAAAGTAATCTACACGCAACAATCAGTCCAGAGCACTAGAAGTAGTAGCCCGTGTATGGACTACGCTTGAGTTAAAAGTCAGTGAGCGAAAACAAAAAAATCACGGCTGACGTTCACCGTGATGGCACATGATAATAGTGGGGCAGGTATCCTACAATTCTACGGCTGGAGGGAAGACACGTAGAAGATTAAACAATCAACAGACACATTTATGACTGCAATCCTTAACGCGGGTTAGAGAAGCTTGTCTGGAACATTCACATTGAGAAGCAACCCTGACATCTGCCGCTCTGGGGGACCCATAAAACCAGCAGGGGTTTGCATCTCTGTCAGCCCCTCTTGGGTTGTTTATGGTCCGTGGCCAAGCCCTGGAGCTAGCCGTCGTGTAGATGACGTTTGTCCACAGTGGGCACACGCCACCAGCGATACTAGTTCACAGAGTTAAAGCTAAGGGGAATCTTTTGCACGCATTGAGACTTCTTAGTTAGGTCAAATGTAATGGACCCCTAAGACGATTGGGTATATGGTGCTAAACCCATATGTTTAAAGACTAATGGGCATTCGGTGGGTGATGGGGTAGACGATACGATGGCCGCCTTTACTTACAGAACCATACTGTGATGTCTAATGTAATCTGGGTTACGCGGTGAGCCCATTCATTCATTCATTCATTCATTCAGTAGCATGACCTTTGTAGAACCTCGTTCCCATAACAATCTTCTGGAAAACTTCTCGGTCATAAGCAAGATGTCTCGCGCCTGATACACCGATCTGGATATCAGCCGCCACATCCTGCACCCATCTTCTCTTTTGCCTTCCTCTTCCTATCTTCACCGGCATAAACCTCACCATTATTATTCTCTCAAAGTTTTCATGACTTTTCAAGTGACCAAAATATTTAAGTTTCTTTATTTCATCATCTTTAGTAGCCAACCTTCTACAATATTAAGCTCTTGTCATATGAATGCATTTGTTCTTTTATGTATCCAAGATATTCTTAGAACCCGTCTTCGTCTTCTTCTTCTGCGTTCATCCGGAGTGCTTTTTTAGATGCATTTGCGGTGTATTGTTATTTACCGTTGGGCCTAGACCATTAGGCTAACATCCGACATTCGCATGCGTTTTTGACCAGGTTAGCATTCACGGGGGACTCTCACTTTTGTGGTGCCTTCCACATCCCCACATATAACATTTATAATCTAAGGCATTTATGCGCTGTTCAGTTTGTTCAGTAAGTGTCCAATTCTCACAGGCGAGTAGTGTATAGGTACATTATCCAGCGCATTTTTGAGGTGGGAATCGATATTCCACCTCAAAGGGCGATAACTCTTTTTCCCCCAAAAATGTAGGCGTGGTCTAGTGACTCATCATAGGTGGCGTGGTCTAGTGACTCATCATAGGTGGTCTGGTCTAGTGACTCATCAGAGGTGGCGTGCGTGGTCAAGTAATTATAGGTACGACATAAAAAAATACGACATAAAACATCAATAAAGAAAACAAACGATTCAAGTAAGGTATATAATAATTTTTAATAAAACATATATAGAAAAGAAGAAGAAAAAAAAAAAAAAAGAAGAAAAAAAAAAAAACATAGTCAAGTGACCCCTTAAATTATAGGTAAGGGTGTGCGATGACGTGCTCAAGTGGTGGTCAAGAGGTGGTCAAGAGGTGGTCAAGTGGTCAAGAGGTGGTCAAGTGACCCCTTAAATTGTATGGGATGGTACGTGTAGTGACGTGGTGATGATCAAGAGGTGGTCAAGTGGTGGTCAGGGTGTGGTCAAGTGGTGGTCAAGCATGTGGTCAAGTGGTCGAGTGACCACTTAAATTGTCGGGGAAAGTAGGTGTAGTGATATGGTGATGATTAAAGGGTGGTAAATTAGTGGTCAAGCAGTGGTCAAGCAGTGGTCAAGTGGTGGTCAAGTGAGGAAAATATTAGTGGAAAGTAGTTGTAATGATATGGTGATGATTAAAGGGTGGTAAATTAGTGGTCAAGCAGTGGTCAAGTAGTGGTCAAGTGGTCGAGTGACCACTTAAATTGTCGGGGAAAGTAGTTGTAATGATATGGTGATGATTAAAGGGTGGTAAATTAGTGGTCAAGAGGTGGTCAAGCGGTGGTCAAGGGGTGGTCAAGTGGTTAAATGACCCCTTAAATTGTTGGGGAGAGTACGTGTAGTGACGTGGTGATGATCAAGAGGTGGTCAAGTGGTGGTCAGGGTGTGGTCAAGTGGTGGTCAAGATGTGGTCAAGTGGTCGAGTGACCCCTTAAATTGTCAGGGAAAGTGAGTGTAGTAAGTTGGTGATGATCGTGAGGTGGTCAAGTAGTGGTCAAGAGGTGGTCAAGGGGTGGTCAAGTGGTTAAATGACCCCCCTAAATTGTATGGGAGGGTACAGTTAGTGATGTGGTGATGATCAAGAGGTGGTCAAGTAGTGGTCAAGGAGTGGTCAAGGGGTGGTCAAGTGGTCAAGTTACCCCTTAAATTGATGGGAAGAGTACGTGTAGTGACACGAAGATGATCAAAATGTAGTCAAGTACTCGTCAAGTGGTGGTCAAGCGGTGGTCAAGTGGTCGAGTGACCACATAAATTGTAGAGGAGAGTAGGTGTAGTGACATGGTGATGATCAAGAGGTGGTCAAGTTGTTAGGTCTAGAGGTTGGGGTGTCTCAGTCATGAAGTATCAAACTGTCTGCTCTGGGAAGGATGTCGCTGATCAGAGCGAGTAGGTTCTAATACGTTTATCGCTATTGTCTATATTTGGCGTGGTTGTATAGTAATAATAGTAGAGTTGTTTCGTAGTAATGTTAGTCATCATTATCAAGGGGCATGTTAGGTGATATTTATAACGGTAGTAGTAGTACCAGTAGTAGCAATACCAACAATAGTACTAATTATCATCATCGTCACGTGTCTTACCAACGGACGTACCACCCACACATTGCGATCTCCAACACCATTGAACAATTCCGGGGTTGACTCACAATACAGAAATCCCCAATTAACGGCATTACCTTCATGTAATGGTGGTACTCATAGTACCAATAGCACCAGTAGTAATAGTCACCAACATCAGCAAGAGACTTATCGCCTGACATTGGTCAGTATGACACTCCATAAACTATGATCTCCGACACCATGGATACAAATAGTAATAATATTGGTAATAGTAGTAGTGGTAGTAGTAGTAGTAGTAGTAGTAGTAGTAGTAGTAGTAGTAGTAGTAGTAGTAGTAGTAGTAGCGGCGGTGGTGGTGGTGGTGGTGGTGGTGGTAATAGTAGGAGTAGTAGAATAGCGAGGGTGCTTGTTGTTTCACTAAGTATTTGTATATCGTATGTAGTATAAAGCTAGTTTGTGTTGTATGCCATGTAAGGTGTTACTGAAATATCTGTATTTTATAGTTCTAAGAGGTGATGACGTCATAACCCACCACTCTATCATCTTATTGATAGTGTCTCCAGTGCCACGAAAAAGGCTCATTGTGAGATATCGATCATTTCTCAAAGCGACAGCATCCGGGGTGCATGCCCATTACGAGCAAACATCGATACGCCACTTAAAAGGCAACGACAAGGCAAAATGGCGTCGAATACAGTGTAACGTACAAAACTTATGAGGTCATCGGTTGTCCATTCCATCATGGTCGACAAATAGGCGCTCACTAACTTCACAATAGGCTCACTCAAATAAACATATAGGATGATAAGGCACCGACCCAAATGTGAAAAATGTCGGCCAAATACAGAAATAGTTCGTCCACATGTATGCAAACTAGGAAAATTTGTTAGTCGAACGGGACATATATTGACCAAGTAGGGAAATTTGAGAGCCATAAGTGAAAAAATATAATCCAAAGAGAGGAATATCTCATTCCAACTTATAAAAAGAAGGAAAATTCTCAACCAAATGAGAAAAAGTTAGACCAAGTATAGTAACATCGCAACCAAACTTATGAAAAGTAGGAAACTTTGTTAGCCAAAGCGAAAAAACCTAGGTCAAGTAGGAAAATCTGTTAGCCAAATGTAAAAAATGTCGGCCAAATACAGAAATAGTTCGTCCACACGTATGCAAACAAGGAAAGGTTGTTAGCCAGATAGGAAAAATATTGCCCAAGTAGGAAAATTTGATAGCCAAATGTAAAAAAAAAAAAAAATATCACCCAAAGAGAGGAATATCTCGGCCAGACTTATAAAAAGTAGGAGAACTATGTGCCAAATGGGAAAAAGTTAGGCCAAATACAGAAATATTTCAACCAAACATATAAAAAATAGGAAAATTGATAACCAAATGGGAAATATATTGACCAACTAGGGAAATGTGTTACTCAAAGAGGAAAAATAATGACCAAGTAACGAAATACATCGCTCAAGCTTATGAAAACTACGAAACTTTGTTAGCCAAATGGAAGAAACCTTGGTCAAGTAGGAAAAATCTGTTAACCAATTGTGAAAAATGTCGGCCAAATGCAGAAATAGTTCGGCCACACGTATGCAAACAAGGAAAGGTTGTTAGCCAGATAGGAAAAGTATTAACCAAGTAAGAAAATGTGATACCCAAAGGTGAAAAAATATCAGACAAAGAGAGAAATATCTCATCCAAACTTATAAAAAGAAGGAAAATTCTCAACCAAATGAGAAAAAGTTAGACCAAATATAGTAACATCTCAACCAAACTTATGAAAAGTAGGAAACTTTGTTAGCCAACGAGAATAAAAACCTTGTTCAAGTAGGAAAATCTGTTAGCCAAATGTAAAAAATGTCGGCCAAATACAGAAATACCTCGTCCGCACGTATGCAAACAAGGAAAGTTGTTAGCCAGATAGTAAAAATATTGCCCAAGTAGGAAAATTTGATAGCCAAATGTAAAAAAAAAAATATCACCCAAAGAGAGGAATATCTCGGCCAGACTTATAAAAAGTAGGAGAACTATGTGCCAAATGGGAAAAAGTTAGGCCAAATACAGAAATATTTCAACCAAACATATAAAAAATAGGAAAATTGATAACCAAACGGGAAATATATTGACCAACTAGGGAAATGTGTTACTCAAAGAGGAAAAATAATGACCAAGTAACGAAATACATCGCTCAAACTTATGAAAACTACGAAACTTTGTTAGCCAAATGGAAGAAACCTTGGTCAAGTAGGAAAAATCTGTTAACCAATTGTGAAAAATGTCGGCCAAATGCAGAAATAGTTCGGCCACACGTATGCAAACAAGGAAAGGTTGTTAGCCAGATAGGAAAAGTATTAACCAAGTAAGAAAATGTGATAGCCAAAGGTGAAAAAATATCAGACAAAGAGAGAAATATCTCATCCAAACTTATAAAAAGAAGGAAAATTCTCAACCAAATGAGAAAAAGTTAGACCAAATATAGTAACATCTCAACCAAACTTATGAAAAGTAGGAAACTTTGTTAGCCAACGAGAATAAAAACCTAGGTCAAGTAGGAAAATCTGTTAGCCAAATGTAAAAAATGTCGGCCAAATACAGAAATACCTCGTCCGCACTTATTAAAATTAGGAAAAATTTGTTAGCCAAATAGTAAACATATTGCCCAAGTAGGAAAATTTGATAGCCAAATGTAAAAAAAATATCACCCAAATAGAGGAATATCTCGGCCAGAGTTATAAAAAGTAGGAGAACTATTTGCCAAATGGGAAAAAGTTAGGCCAAATACAGAAATATCTCAAACAAACATATAAAAAAATAGGAAAATTGATAACCAAACGGGAACTATATTGACCAACTAGAGACATGTATTACTCAAAGAGGAAAAATAATGACCAAGTAACGAAATACATCGCTCAAACTTATGAAAACTAGGAAACTTTGTTAGCCAAAGTTAAAAAAAAACCTTGGTCAAGTAGGAAAATCTGTTAGCCAAATGTGAAAAATGTCGGACAAATGCAGAAATAGTTCGGTCACACATATGCAAACTAGGAAAAGTTGTTAGCCAGATAGGAAAAGTATTGGCCAAGTAGGAAAATTTGAAAGCCAAATGTGAAAAAAGATCACCCAAAGAGAGAAATATTGCGAACAATGTCGGCCAAATACAGAAATTTCTCAACAAAACTCATGAAAAGTAGGAACAACTTGTTACCCAAATAGAAAAAATATTGATCAAGTAAAGAAATAGCGTGGTCAAACCTATAAAAACATACCAACATTTGTTAACACAACTTGCCCACTTGTTCTTACAAACTTGCTCGCTGGCTCAAACAATCTGTCCTCTTGCTATTACAATCGGTCGACCTATCCTATCAACTCACACACTTACCATAACAACTGTCCCTTTTCCCCAACAACGTGTCCACCGACTCTCTCATATTATCGACTCGCCCTATCAACTTACCCACTGACTCTAACAACTTCCCCACAGGGGCTCACAAAATTTCCACTTGTTATTACAAATTGTCGACAGTCTCGCCCAAATTACCACTTACTCTTACAAACTGTCCCAACTGCCCGCACAAAGGTGTCCACTTGTGATTTCACGGCCTCCTCATCACATAGATAAGTAGCCCTTATAAAATACAAATGTATCCCACAAGTCATACAGAAGTGTCCCCCATATTGTCATTAAAAAAAATATTTGTGTGTGTAGGTAAGTTCATGTCTTTGGCAGTTCATATTTTGTAAATTCATTTCTTCAGCATAAGATTTGTGTAAGTTCACACCCTCAGCATAAATTTTGTTGTGTAAGTTCATGTCTTCGACAGTTCATGTTTTGCTAAGGCCTAGTTTTAGTGAAAAGGCAGAAGTCTATTGGTTAGAATTTCAACCTGAGTGGTCAAATACTAACACTGCCTGTGGACAGCTATTCTTACCCATGCGCTAAAGTTGAGAAAATGAACTTCCGTTGAATGGAAGCTACCACAGACTTGACTTATTAAACCCCTCTGGAAGAAGTAGCGGCATGCTTAACCAGGAAAAGATCGAATTAGTTATCCCCCTTAGTCTGGGAATTATGAAAATATATGCTCACACAACCGATATTACTAATGACGTCATATAAACAAAAATGTAAACGATAACAAATTCGATCTTTTCCTGGTTAAGCTGCCGCTACTTCTTCCAGAGGGGTTTAATAAGTCAAGTCTGTGGTAGCTTCCATTCAACGGAAGTTCATTTTCTCAACTTTAGCGCATGGGTAAGAATAGCTGTCCACAGGCAGTGTTAGTATTTGACCACTCAGGTTGAAATTCTAACCAATAGACTTCTGCCTTTTCACTAAAACTAGGCCTTAGCAAAACATGAACTGTCGAAGACATGAACTTACACAATAAAATTTATGCTGAGGGTGTGAACTTACACAAATCTTATGCTGAAGAAATGAATTTACAAAATATGAACTGCCAAAGACATGAACTTACCTACACACACAAATATTTTTTTAATGACAATATGGGGGACACTTCTGTATGACTTGTGGGATACATTTGTATTTTATAAGGGCTACTTATCTATGTGATGAGGAGGCCGTGAAATCACAAGTGGACACCTTTGTGCGGGCAGTTGGGACAGTTTGTAAGAGTAAGTGGTAATTTGGGCGAGACTGTCGACAATTTGTAATAACAAGTGGAAATTTTGTGAGCCCCTGTGGGGAAGTTGTTAGAGTCAGTGGGTAAGTTGATAGGGCGAGTCGATAATATGAGAGAGTCGGTGGACACGTTGTTGGGGAAAAGGGACAGTTGTTATGGTAAGTGTGTGAGTTGATAGGATAGGTCGACCGATTGTAATAGCAAGAGGACAGATTGTTTGAGCCAGCGAGCAAGTTTGTAAGAACAAGTGGGCAAGTTGTGTTAACAAATGTTGGTATGTTTTTATAGGTTTGACCACGCTATTTCTTTACTTGATCAATATTTTTTCTATTTGGGTAACAAGTTGTTCCTACTTTTCATGAGTTTTGTTGAGAAATTTCTGTATTTGGCCGACATTGTTCGCAATATTTCTCTCTTTGGGTGATCTTTTTTCACATTTGGCTTTCAAATTTTCCTACTTGGCCAATACTTTTCCTATCTGGCTAACAACTTTTCCTAGTTTGCATATGTGTGACCGAACTATTTCTGCATTTGTCCGACATTTTTCACATTTGGCTAACAGATTTTCCTACTTGACCAAGGTTTTTTTTTTAACTTTGGCTAACAAAGTTTCCTAGTTTTCATAAGTTTGAGCGATGTATTTCGTTACTTGGTCATTATTTTTCCTCTTTGAGTAATACATGTCCCTAGTTGGTCAATATAGTTCCCGTTTGGTTATCAATTTTCCTATTTTTTTTATATGTTTGTTTGAGATATTTCTGTATTTGGCCTAACTTTTTCCCATTTGGCAAATAGTTCTCCTACTTTTTATAACTCTGGCCGAGATATTCCTCTATTTGGGTGATATTTTTTTACATTTGGCTATCAAATTTTCCTACTTGGGCAATATTTTTACTATTTGGCTAACAAATTTTTCCTAATTTTAATAAGTGCGGACGAGGTATTTCTGTATTTGGCCGACATTTTTACATTTGGCTAACAGATTTTCCTACTTGACCTAGGTTTTTATTCTCGTTGGCTAACAAAGTTTCCTACTTTTCATAAGTTTGGTTGAGATGTTACTATATTTGGTCTAACTTTTTCTCATTTGGTTGAGAATTTTCCTTCTTTTTATAAGTTTGGATGAGATATTTCTCTCTTTGTCTGATATTTTTTCACCTTTGGCTATCACATTTTCTTACTTGGTTAATACTTTTCCTATCTGGCTAACAACCTTTCCTTGTTTGCATACGTGTGGCCGAACTATTTCTGCATTTGGCCGACATTTTTCACAATTGGTTAACAGATTTTCCTACTTGACCAAGGTTTCTTCCATTTGGCTAACAAAGTTTCGTAGTTTTCATAAGTTTGAGCGATGTATTTCGTTAGTTGGTCATTATTTTTCCTCTTTGAGTAACACATTTCCCTAGTTGGTCAATATATTTCCCGTTTGGTTATCAATTTTCCTATTTTTTATATGTTTGGTTGAAATATTTCTGTATTTGGCCTAACTTTTTCCCATTTGGCACATAGTTCTCCTACTTTTTATAAGTCTGGCCGAGATATTCCTCTCTTTGGGTGATATTTTTTTTTTACATTTGGCTATCAAATTTTCCTACTTGGGCAATATTTTTACTATCTGGCTAACAACTTTTCCTTGTTTGCATACGTGCGGACGAGGTATTTCTGTATTTGGCCGACATTTTTTACATTTGGCTAACAGATTTTCCTACTTGAACAAGGTTTTTATTCTCGTTGGCTAACAAAGTTTCCTACTTTTCATAAGTTTGGTTGAGATGTTACTATATTTGGTCTAACTTTTTCTCATTTGGTTGAGAATTTTCCTTCTTTTTATAAGTTTGGATGAGATATTTCTCTCTTTGTCTGATATTTTTTCACCTTTGGGTATCACATTTTCTTACTTGGTTAATACTTTTCCTATCTGGCTAACAACCTTTCCTTGTTTGCATACGTGTGGCCGAACTATTTCTGCATTTGGCCGACATTTTTCACAATTGGTTAACAGATTTTTCCTACTTGACCAAGGTTTCTTCCATTTGGCTAACAAAGTTTCGTAGTTTTCATAAGCTTGAGCGATGTATTTCGTTACTTGGTCATTATTTTTCCTCTTTGAGTAACACATTTCCCTAGTTGGTCAATATATTTCCCATTTGGTTATCAATTTTCCTATTTTTTATATGTTTGGTTGAAATATTTCTGTATTTGGCCTAACTTTTTCCCATTTGGCACATAGTTCTCCTACTTTTTATAAGTCTGGCCGAGATATTCCTCTCTTTGGGTGATATTTTTTTTTTTTTTTTACATTTGGCTATCAAATTTTCCTACTTGGGCAATATTTTTCCTATCTGGCTAACAACCTTTCCTTGTTTGCATACGTGCGGACGAGGTATTTCTGTATTTGGCCGACATTTTTTACATTTGGCTAACAGATTTTCCTACTTGACCTAGGTTTTTTCGCTTTGGCTAACAAAGTTTCCTACTTTTCATAAGTTTGGTTGCGATGTTACTATACTTGGTCTAACTTTTTCTCATTTGGTTGAGAATTTTCATTCTTTTTATAAGTTGGAATGAGATATTCCTCTCTTTGGATTATATTTTTTCACTTATGGCTCTCAAATTTCCCTACTTGGTCAATATATGTCCCGTTCGACTAACAAATTTTCCTAGTTTGCATACATGTGGACGAACTATTTCTGTATTTGGCCGACATTTTTCACATTTGGGTCGGTGCCTTATCATCCTATATGTTTATTTGAGTGAGCCTATTGTGAAGTTAGTGAGCGCCTATTTGTCGACCATGATGGAATGGACAACCGATGACCTCATAAGTTTTGTACGTTACACTGTATTCGACGCCATTTTGCCTTGTCGTTGCCTTTTAAGTGGCGTATCGATGTTTGCTCGTAATGGGCATGCACCCCGGATGCTGTCGCTTTGAGAAATGATCGATATCTCACAATGAGCCTTTTTCGTGGCACTGGAGACACTATCAATAAGATGATAGAGTGGTGGGTTATGACGTCATCACCTCTTAGAACTATAAAATACAGATATTTCAGTAACACCTTACATGGCATACAACACAAACTAGCTTTATACTACATACGATATACAAATACTTAGTGAAACAACAAGCACCCTCGCTATTCTACTACTCCTACTATTACCACCACCACCACCACCACCACCACCGCCGCTACTACTACTACTACTACTACTACTACTACTACTACTACTACTACTACTACTACCACTACTACTATTACCAATATTATTACTATTTGTATCCATGGAGTCGGAGATCATAGTTTATGGAGTGTCATACTGACCAATGTCAGGCGATAAGTCTCTTGCTGATGTTGGTGACTATTACTACTGGTGCTATTGGTACTATGAGTACCACCATTACATGAAGGTAATGCCGTTAATTGGGGATTTCTGTATTGTGAGTCAACCCCGGAATTGTTCAATGGTGTTGGAGATCGCAATGTGTGGGTGGTACGTCCGTTGGTAAGACACGTGACGATGATGATAATTAGTACTATTGTTGGTATTGCTACTACTGGTACTACTACTACCGTTATAAATATCACCTAACATGCCCCTTGATAATGATGACTAACATTACTACGAAACAACTCTACTATTATTACTATACAACCACGCCAAATATAGACAATAGCGATAAACGTATTAGAACCTACTCGCTCTGATCAGCGACATCCTTCCCAGAGCAGACAGTTTGATACTTCATGACTGAGACACCCCAACCTCTAGACCTAACAACTTGACCACCTCTTGATCATCACCATGTCACTACACCTACTCTCCTCTACAATTTATGTGGTCACTCGACCACTTGACCACCGCATTGACCACCACTTGACGAGTACTTGACTACATTTTGATCATCTTCGTGTCACTACACGTACTCTTCCCATCAATTTAAGGGGTAACTTGACCACTTGACCACCCCTTGACCACTCCTTGACCACTACTTGACCACCTCTTGATCATCACCACATCACTAACTGTACCCTCCCATACAATTTAGGGGGGTCATTTAACCACTTGACCACCCCTTGACCACCTCTTGACCACTACTTGACCACCTCACGATCATCACCAACTTACTACACTCACTTTCCCTGACAATTTAAGGGGTCACTCGACCACTTGACCACATCTTGACCACCACTTGACCACACCCTGACCACCACTTGACCACCTCTTGATCATCACCACGTCACTACACGTACTCTCCCCAACAATTTAAGGGGTCATTTAACCACTTGACCACCCCTTGACCACCACTTGACCACTAATTTACCACCCTTTAATCATCACCATATCATTACAACTACTTTCCCCGACAATTTAAGTGGTCACTCGACCACTTGACCACTACTTGACCACTGCTTGACCACTAATTTACCACCCTTTAATCATCACCATATCATTACAACTACTTTCCACTAATATTTTCCTCACTTGACCACCACTTGACCACTGCTTGACCACTGCTTGACCACTAATTTACCACCCTTTAATCATCACCATATCACTACACCTACTTTCCCCGACAATTTAAGTGGTCACTCGACCACTTGACCACTGCTTGACCACCACTTGACCACACCCTGACCACCACTTGACCACCTCTTGATCATCACCACGTCACTACACGTACCATCCCATACAATTTAAGGGGTCACTTGAGCACCTCTTGACCACTTGACCACTTCTTGACCACCTCTTGACCACCACTTGAGCACGTCATCGCACACCCTTACCTATAATTTAAGGGGTCACTTGACTATGTTTTTTTTTTTTTCTTCTTTTTTTTTTTTTTTTCTTCTTCTTTTCTATATATGTTTTATTAAAAATTATTATATACCTTACTTGAATCGTTTGTTTTCTTTATTGATGTTTTATGTCGTATTTTTTTTTTAATGTCGTATCTATAATTACTTGACCACGCACGCCACCTCTGATGAGTCACTAGACCAGACCACCTCTGATGAGTCACTAGACCACGCCACCTATGATGAGTCACTAGACCACGCCTACATTTTTTGGGGAAAAAGAGTTATCGCCCTTTGAGGTGGAATATCGATTCCCACCTCAAAAATGCGCTGGATAATGTACCTATACACTACTCAGGCGTATGTTGTAACGGGAAAGATGCATGCTCTTAAAATCGAATTTTTGTATGTCCATCTGCCCCACTCCACAATTTATTCAGTTGTGTCTTTAAAGAACAACAGATATTCGTCTTTTCATTTCTTACATTGTCACCATTGTGGTAATCAATGGCCCAAGCTATTTTAAATGTTCCACCATCTCCAATGTTTCCTCATTAACATATATTTCTTTCTCCATGTTAGTTTTCTCTGTATGCATTATCTTTGTTTTCGCTAGGTTAAGACATAAGTTGTGATTTTCACTATTTTTTTGGGTTGTTGTAATTAGTTTTTCTATACCATTCTGTAATGTGGATAGTAATACTGTATCATCAGCATATCGAATCTCTTGTATGTCACGACCATCGATGTTTAGGGCCTCTTATTGATCCCTGGTTATATCATCTCTGACATTTCTCATTATGTTTCCGCTGTACTGGTTAAACAGTGAACACATTTTCAGAAATGTAGAGGATATTAAAGGAATCATCACTAGGGGGAGTAACATCTACAACATTAGATATGCGGATGATACAGTATTCATACAGTATTCTTTACAGGACATCGCTGTCAACACCAGCATTTTTCAGCTGTATGTT